>VXBS01008273.1:236366-326789 GCA_013400255.1 Sitta europaea
CTGCCCCGGCGCCGGGGGTGGCATTGCTCGCACCCAGAGGTGAGTCTCTTCGCTTGGCTTGGCGACAAAGCCTTTGTCCTTCGCCCCGGGAGGGGTGCGGGTTCGCTGCCGCTCCCTCCGGCACGGCTCTGCGCCTCGGGCGCAGCCCTGCGCTCCCGGTGCTGGCTCGGGGGAGGCGGTCTGGTGCGGCGCTCGGCCCTCCGCAAAAAAAGCAGGTTCGCTGTATGTGTCTGTGTGCGTGGTGGTGTGTGGAGAGTTTTCTTCCCTGCCGGTGGAATGGAGGCGGCTCAGCGCTCCCGCAGAGCCCCGGCAGCGGGGCAGAGCGAGGGGGGTGCCGCCGGGCGCTGCTCGGGACAAGCTCTCTTTTGTGTGCGCATGGATGGCCGAGACACCTCGCGAGCCTTTTTCCAGATGTGCTCGAGAGAGGAATCTGGGGCCCTTTGTGCATGAAATTTGCCTAGTTGATGAGTTTCTGTATCCCTGGGAGTGCCCTGAGAAAGTGCTTGCAAAGTCGTAGAACTTTCTAACGTTTTAAATATGTTTGCATAGCTTTTTGGAGTTTTCCCCGGTTTTTCTTCCCTCCCTTGTATAGGGAGGAGGCAAGCCCTGCATGTGAGAGAAGTTAGTAGCTCTGAGTAACCCCCTCCCCCAGCCCGGTTGCTTTAAGGCTTTACCTTGCAGCTTGCATAGCTGATAGACTTTGCTCTCTTTGAAGCTTTGTAACTTTGGGGCAGGCTGGGAGAACTTTCTCGATGAAAAGCAGCATAACTCCTGAACCCGTTTAATCTGTTCTTAATAGTCTTGTTTGCTTGTGGGGATTTTTTTGTTTGCGGGGGNGTCTGTTTCCTGGGCGGGGAGGGGTTGGGTTGGTTGTTGTTTTGATTTTGTTTGTTTGTTGGGGTTTTGTTTTTGTTTTTTTTTGTTCTCCTCTGGTTCCCCTCACTTGGGAGGAAGTTGGCCGATGGGGAAGTACAGGTATGATGTGTGGAGCTATAGGGGCTCCCAAACTGCTTTTACCAAAAGAAGTGAAAAATGTCGTTCAGCTGTCTGCTTGTTCAGGTTTCTCCTGCTTTTGCTACCCCGGGAAAGGAGCAGAGCTGTTGAGAGTGGTGTCATGGTATCAAAGAAGTGAAAGCTGTCCAGATGTATGACAGGTGGCAGACCAACCATGAGACCTTCTGGAAGTTGACCCTCCTGCTGAAGAGGGTGTCCCTTGGTTCTGTCCTCCAACTACTTCCTGCTCTCAGAAAGAAACAGTGTATGAGGCAACTTAGGTATCCTGACTGTGACCTTTGGGGCCATCTTTCTTCATAGCTCCACTTGAGTCATCCTAAAAGCTGTTACAGCAGGTAGAAAAATCTCTCCCCTCGGGGTAAGTGTGAGGATGAGAAAGATTTGAGATTAATTCTGTTGGCTTGGCACTCCCTCTCCCACAGCTCTCACAAACTGCGCCACAGGAGCCGTGTGAGCTGTGTGTTTGTGCTGAGGCTTAGATGGCATTGGCAACGCCCCAGGGACGGAGGGGCTGACTCTACAAGGCCGAGCTTTCTCAGCCGGTTTGGTCAGTGTGTGGGTGGACTGATAACCAGAAGTGAGGATGAGCAGGGGCAGCTGCTGAGTAGAGACAGCCCTGAACAGAAAGTGCCCTGAGTGCAACACAGCATACCGGGAAATGGGCTGCTTTGGGTTAGGGAGATAGCAGCTGCTGGTTGCAAAGCCAGTGGGGTTTTTTTGTGATGTCCCCAGACTGTGTGTTGACTAACCCTGTGATTAGAAGTGACATTGTCACTGTAGTGTTCTGCTCATAATGCTGTCAAATCTGGTAGAACTGCTGCCAAGTGGTTCATTACACCCTAGTGAAATAAATAGTGGAGCGTGAGGCAAAAGTCTCTGAAAAAGGCTGGAGGTCTTAACAGCTTCTGCAGCTTGGTGGGGACGGCAGAATGGAGGGATTTGGTCAGTCCCTTCTGACTGGCAAGGCTGTTGACCCCTAGAAGTTTGGAGGATGAGGACACACTCTTCTGCCTTGGCCGTTTCCCATTCTGAACCCAGGGGGAATTCTCAGCGCAACTTTTTGGCTCCTACTTACTGTTGCGGCCTCATTCTCCTTTTGAAACTCCCAAAAGAGTTGTCCAAGTGCATGTATCTTATCAGCACTGCACAAAGGGAAGGAAAAGTTCAGCAGCATGGACTTTGTTTGTCCATGTGGCCAGACGCTTGTGACCTGGGGAAGGTGGGACAGGTTGTCGCTATGTCGTGCCACGCTGCACTGAGTCGTGGGAGCGCTTGGAAGAGGGCATTGCAGGCTTTATCAGCGGCCGGGGGTTCATGGGGCTGGGCGGATGTTTGTGGCACCAGGGCTGTCTGTGGCAGCAGCTGTTATTGTCCGTGGGAGAGGCCGGCAGTGCGGAGGGGCGCGGATTCGGACGTGCCAACGTGAAAAGCTGGCACGGAGCCCCCGTGCTGACGGCAGCCCTGTTGTGCTGGGGTGTTAGGAGGGCTGCGGGCATGCCAGGCTTCACAACAAAGCGTCTGGCTCCATGGAGGCTTCTCGCACGGGTGAGCTCGCTGGCCTGGCCCGCAGGACCGGGGTTTTGGTCCTTTGCCGGAGCCGAGCGGGCCCGGCCCGAGGCGCTGCCCGCGGGGGGCGGCGGCATCCNACCCTCTCCCGCCCTGCCGTGCGGGCCCCGGCGGCGAGGAGGGGCCTGGAGGTAAAGGGTGGGGGTGCCGCGGGAGAGGGGGCGTTGCCGGCAATGTCACAAACCGAGCTCGAGAGGAGCGGCTGGCGTTATCGGGTAAAGGGGGAGAGGAAATGCTGGCTCCACTTCTGGGGGCATCCTTCGGGGTGTGGCGGATCACCCTGCTTCTCATCGCCACAGGTGCAGGGCTCCAGTACAGTGGAAGTCTGGGTTTTCTCTGTTGCGAGAACCCATTTGTGGTTAATGCCATCCTGAGTTGAAATGGTGAAGTGTGATGGCTCATTCGAGCTGTTTCTGTTCTTCCTTTTTCCTTTGCTGCTCTTGCAAATGCACTGCTCAGGCACCTCAGCCTTGGCCTGAGTTAAATTCCTGTATCCCTTTGTTTCACGTATTTTTTTGCCATTAATTTCCTCTCTGACCCAAGGCAAGGATAACTTCATATAGGTTTCCTCCCTCTTCTCTCCTGCTAGGTGCTGAGAAGATGGCCTCCCCAGGTGCCCCGGGGACCCGCATGACATCCACAGTCAGCATCAACATTTCTACCCCTTCCTTCTACAACCCACAGAAGAAGTTTGCACCTGTGGTTGCCCCTAAACCCAAGGTGAACCCCTTCAAGGCTGGGGGTGCGTCAGAGTCGTCACTGCCTCCACCTCCTGGTCCTGGTGCCCAGCGTGCTCAAATAGGGAAGGTGGGGGAGATTCCATTGCCACCCATGTCCCTGCTGGCAGAAGGTAGGTGAAAGCTGGCATGACAGATGTGAATATGCATTTCTGAATTCTCAGGGTGGGAGGTTTGCAGCTAGGCTGACTGTGAGAACAGGGGTATAACTGCTTTAAGTGATGGATATTCTTGGTGTAGAGGCTAGCAGGTTCCATAATGAGATAAATGGATTGGAAAGAGATCTCAAAGTACATGGTAACTCCATTAGGAAAGGAGGGGGGAGGCTGTCCTGCACACCACTGATGCTGGAGGAATGCAGTGGATTTTTCACAGTATTCCCTGGGTGCACAGTTGTGTAATTGCAGTCAGATTCTGGCCAGCGTGCCTGAGAGCAAGTACTTTGCAGAGAAGTTGACCCTGATAGTGATGAATCATTCTGTTCTCCTTCTTGTTTATTGGTCCCAGCTCAAGTTGGTTTTCTCTGACTGTCCTTCTTGTGGACTCTGCAATTGCCATCTTTGCTGGAAAAGAGAAGGGAGAAATAATTGTGTGAAAAAAGAGTGGCAGCAACGTTAAACAGGAAGTGAGACTTAGAGTTTAGTTTGTATGGCTTGTACAGTTTTGTTCTTTTTACTAGTGGTTTGGGTTGGGTTTTCCTGTGTAGAGTGACTTCTTGTTTCACTGTGATTTTCTTATTTTTTTCTTTCTTTTTTTTTTGTGTGGCCATTTTTTGTTTCCTGCAGTGGTAGAGTGTGGGGTTTTTTTTGTTCCATGTTTTGTTGCTTGGTTGGCTTTGTGTCCTTTAAGGTGCAGGTTACTGGTTTTCTGCTCTGTAGTTTGAACTCATGATCAGCATGGGGCAACCAAAAATATCTGTAGGGACCCTTTGTTAATCCTTGATACTGCCTGTTTCCCCAAGGCTCTGTCAAGTAAAGGGTGTGCTTCAGTTGGGGCACACATGTTCAGCAAACGCTAGCTGCTGGTTTAAATTTCTTTTCTTTCACTGTTCAGCAGAGACTTGCAACACTGATGTTTTCTAGGTCAGCATGCTAAGTTAGTGGGCAGCTGTCCTGGTGGTAGGAAGACTGGTCCTATGCTTAGAGGAGAAAAATGATTAAGCCATTTTTCCTGTTTCTGAAATCACAAGGACATGCTGGCGCTTCTGCCTCCTAAAATTGTACCAGCTAAATCTAATGACCTATTTCTTGTATGTTGTTGGCCGGAATCTCGTGTGTGTGGAAACCAAGGTCCCATCTAAGGACTTGTCATTTTCTGCTGTAGTTGTCTGGATTAGGGATGTGTCTGACAGAAGGTCTCAAACCAACACAAATATTACCTGAAGTAAATTGTTTTTCAATGTACAATGTGAGTGGAGCGTTAGGTATTGCTTGTTCTACTTCTTCAGCCATTAAAGTGGGCATTATGGAGTAACTAGACAGAAAAACTAGCAAAAGAACCATTTTTCATAAGCTGCTGTGTCATCATTGGGTGAGGGCTGCCAGCAAGACATCTGAAGTACAGATGAGCCACCAAAACTTAGTCATGAGAGAAATGCATCTGCTTTGATCTTTCTCTGGTGCATGTCTTCAGTCCTTCTGTGCCTTTCTTATGCACTCCCCAAACAAAACGTGGTATGATACAGAGCTGTAGCAGTTGGACTCTGTCTTAAATGATGGGATGGCCGAGTTAGTATTGCTGTAGGAATGTTATATTTAGTATTGATTATTCTGTAAATCTGGTATGACAACTTTGTGGGAACTTTCTTGTTCTGTGAATAATTCATAAAACAGGCTTTTAGTGCATCTGAAACAATGTGACAACAGATCAGGGGTTTGTTTCTTATGGTTTCAATAAACCGAAAGACAAGTGTGTACAAGCTTGATCCCAAACTGTAATTTCAAAGAAAAGAAAATATGTGGTATTACTCCCTCCCCCCAGCAGAATTTCTGCAGCACAAGAAAGCTTGGAAGAGGTGTTGCATACCAGGGCAGTTTATGCATTCCACAGGCTAATAAGATTTTGGCTTTCATTTTCTAACAGGGCAGTATTGTCTGCCTTAGGTTACAGATGAGAAGTCCTTGTAAAGCCTGTTGACAACATCTGGACATAAAGATGAGACAGTTCAGTTGGTGCTGTTAAAAGTTGCACTTGGAGTGAAAAGCTTGGTCTTCCACCCTACTGTTCATTGGGGCTAGTTGGGAAGAGAGGTGGGTGTCCAGAAGAAGGCACGTGAAAGTTACACCTCCTCATCTTCAGTGATCTTTGCTGTGTGGTTGATAAGAGGACGTGGTGAAGGGAAGAGGAATCACATTTATTTGTTTGTGTTGTAGTAGAAAATGGTTGGGTTTGCCTGTTCTGCATCTTTGGCAAATATGAATAGGTCGAACCAATGGGGTTTTCTAGAAAACTGAGACTCTCTGATGCCTTTCAGCCTGCTTAACATGGTTTTGGAAAATTTCTCATGTCCTAATGTATATTGGGTGTGAAGACATATTAGCCTCAAAAATCAAAGCTGGTTTTACTCCCCAGAAGAACATAGGCATTTCAAAGATTCTTCATACACATAAGGGGTAATTGGTCCAGCTTGCTTTCTTCCTCCCCACCAGTTGTTTCTTGCAGTGCTTACTATCCTGCTGTGAGATGCCAGCTTATTTTTGTGTAAAAACACAGGCTCTCCAGGGTCCTGGGTTGTCCACTGTCATTCCATGTATGCTACCCTGTGTTCAGAAATCTGAGCCAGTTCCTGGCACAGAAGGGTGTGCTGGGGACCAAGGAATTAGACGAGGAGTGGGAAAGAGCATAGAGATACATCTTTCCCAAATATACAACAACTCTGCCCAGTGACTAATCGCAGCAGCTACTGAGGAGATTTTAAATGACTATGAAAAGCTTTGGACAAGGTGAAAAGGAGCCTGTGGGGTTCAATTGTCCTTGAAGAGTGCTGAGGTCCTGTGAGTACAGGGAAACCAATGTGCACTCACTGCCCAGAAGGCCAGTGGAATTTTGAGCTGCATCAAAAAGGCTGTGACCTGCAGATGGGGAGGGATTCTGCCTCTCTCTTCCACTCATGTGAGGCCCCACCTGGAATGCTGCTGCATCTGGCTCTGGGGTCCTTAGCACAAGAAAGACATGGACTTGTTGGAGTGAATCCAGAGACCACAAAGATGATCAAGGGTGGGAGCACCTCTTTTAGGAAAACAGGCTGAGAGAGATGAGTTTTGTCGGCCCAGAGAAGAGAAAGCTCTGGGGAGAACTCATTGTGGCCTTTTATTACCTTAAGGAGGTTATAAAAAAGAGAGAGATGGAGATATTATGAGTACAGCTAGTAAAAGGACAAGGATTTTAAACTGAAAGAGGACTGATTTAGATTAGATGTCAGGATGAAATTCTTTACTCAGAGGGTGGTGAGGCACTGGAAAATGTTGCCCAGAGATGTGGATGCCCCATTTCTGGAAGTGTTCAAAGTCGTACTGGATGGGGCCCTGAGCACCCTGATCTAGTGATTCACATCCTCGCCCGTGGCAGTGAAGTTTGAACTAGATATTCTTTAAGGTCTCTTCCATCCCAACCCACTCTGTGGTTCTGTGATCCTGCTTGCTGCAATACCTTCAAGAACTCTCCTGGCTAGGAGTAAGAAATTATCTGAAGTTTCTTTTGTTCTCATTCTTCCCCATAGACCTGCCGCTGCCACCTCCTCCTCCACCTGGGGAGGATGCAAGCTTCTCAAACTGTGCATTTCCACCACCCCCACCACCCTTTGAAGAACCTTTTCCACCAGCCCCAGAAGAAGCTTTTCCTTCTCCTCCTTCTCCACCTCCTCCTCCTCCACCACCAATGTTTGATGAAGGACCTGTGAGCAAGGTTCCTGCCCCACAGGTGAGTGAGGTCCAAGGAAGTGTGGTTTCTGTGTGATGCTCCGTGAGTTGGGAGCGCTTCTCACTGCTGTCTGAACTCAGCAGGGGGAAGCCCTGCGGTCTGGGAAAGCAGGAGATGCTCCCAGCCTGTGGAACAGCACCGGTTAGAGGTTAGATCAGCTGTCTGGGCTGCAGCTCTCTGGGGAGGGAGCCGGGGTTCCCGGTGGGGAGGGAGTTGAACGTGGGCCAGCAATGCACCCTGGTGGCAGTAAAGGCCATCCACTCTCTGGGCTGTGCTTGGGAGAGAAGGACAAGGACGGTGAGTGCTCCTCCCTTCTGTGCTGTGATGCCGCGTCTTGGAGGACTGTATCCAGTCGTGCTCTTCAGTGTAATAACCTCTCTGGAATACTGAATCAGATGCAATCCAGTGAAAGGTCGTAGCAGCCTCTGGGGGATGGAGCAGAAGAGGCTGCAAGGCAGGGGTCTGAATGGAGTCTGCACTACCTAAAGGAGGGCTGGAGAGAAGACAGATTTTTCTTACTCAGGCACAACAAGAGACAATGGACAGAAGTTGTAGCAAGCAAAGTTCTTCTTGGACAGAAGAAAACCTTGTACCACTCCAAGGCCTGTTACTGACATGCGTGCCTAGAAAGACTGGGGAATCTGCATCATTGGGAATGTTGTGAAATTGTCTGGACAGGGCCCTGAGGAGGGCCCTGGTGTTGCTTGGGACTTAGCCCTGGTGTGAGCAGAGTGTTGGACTACAGACGTCCAGATGTCTTCTCCCACCTAAATCTATCTGAGAGCTCCCTTGGGCTGTGCATTTTCCCACTGTTTGCAGGCCTTTGAGACTGTGTCCTCTTCATCTTCACCAGCTTTTTATCCATTCAAAGCAAGGAGCAGATCTGTACCACAGTCCAAAGTATCAAAATCTGCTATTGGAATGATACACCCTTTTCTCTGGCTGTTCCTGTAACATGCTATGCTCCCTTTTTCCTCATGGATGGTGGTGTAGGTACGTGGCAAGATGAGCAGCATTGATCTTGAGATTGACTCACTGTCTGTAATGTTGGATGACTTGGAGAAGAATGACCCCTTCAAATCCCGGGTGAGCTGTCCAGCGTGTTGCAGGTGGAAGAAGAGGTGACTAGTTTGCTGAACAGAGGTAGTGAGGAGGATGCTACTGAGGATTAAAATGTCTGGATAAACCATAGCACAGAAGTGTTGGTGAAGGACCGGAAAGCATGGATCTTGCAACTTGCCAGTGCTGCTAAATGTGTTACAGTGTGGAAACACCTGGGGTTCTGGGATGGCTGCTGGCTGACTCACTGCTGTAGATGACATGTTTTCTCTCTGCTGAATCTCTTTACAGATAACTCCAGGATCCACAGGTTCTCTGGAGAAACCATTGGTCCCAAAAGCCCCTGTGGATATACCATCTGCACCCAAAGATGCTCCTCATTCCTTTCCTTCCAAGTTCACACCAAAGCCAAGTGGAAGCTCATCTTTCAAGCCCACTGGGGTGGATTTGAATCCCACCCCAACCCCATGGGCAGCCCCACAGCAACGCAAGGAGCCCCAAGCACCAGTCCCTCCACCCCCTTCTCTCCCTTCTGCTCAGCCTACCCCTAAGTTCACCCCATCTCCTGTTGCTGGCTCTCCTAAGTCTGTGTCCAAATCAGGTGACAGTGTTCCAGTGGCTCCCTCAAATTCTGCAAGATACCCTACCTCCCTTCAGACTCAGTTCACAGCCCCTTCACCTTCAGGCCCCTCCTCTCGACCACAGCCCCCCAATTTCACCTATGCCCAGCAGAGGGAAAGACCTCAAGTGCAGGAGAAGCCACGCCCAACAGAACAACCTGCTGCTGCAAAAGACACGGTAAGGGAAAGAGAAAGCAGTGGGACTGGTGTCTTTGGACCGACACATTGGGAGTGGAGTTGGAAGGATGAGGGCAGATCTGCCCCAGGCTAGGGGAGGCTGTTACCCATGTGAAAAGAGGTATGGAAGTATTGGTGGAGGACTTAGTGTAAAGGTGGAAACAATCAATCTAGCAGATTATTGCTAGAGATGAACAGAGAAGCCCTGTAAAGGCAAGAGAAATAGGTTTATTAGAGACAGGGTGGGAGGGAGTCTATCCTTTGGGATTGAATGTTTCCTCTTCCTGCAGCATAGATCCACAGGTTCCAGTGCAGAGCCGCCCAGGGGGAATTCCTGCCTGACAATGAAGGAGGTAGAAGAGCTGGAGAAGTTGACCCAGAAACTAATGAAGGATATGGAGCACCCACCCCCAGCAGAGGCTGCAACTTCTGGTACGTGCCCTCAGTGAGTGACAGTAAGATTAAGGTTCTGGTGGGCTTTTCCTCTCTCCTGATCCCTTTCCTCTTCCACTGACAGAGCTGTGCGGCTTCTGCCGGAAGCCCCTGTCACGGACGCAGCCAGCTGTGAGGGCCCTGGACCGCCTCTTCCACGTGGAATGCTTCACCTGCTTCAAATGTGAGAAGCAGCTCCAGGGGCAGCAGTTCTACAATGTGGATGAGAAGCCCTTCTGCGAGGACTGCTATGCTGTGAGTCACTGGGGTGAAAGATACTGGAGAGAACTGAGCTTGCTTGTGGTCGTTCTCTCTTGCTTTCCTTTCCTCTTTCCGTCTTTGCTTTCTGTGGTGTAGCCTCACAGGGGTGGGAGACTGGATTCATGTGTCTTGTTTTCTTTGGGCTCAGAGCACCTTGGAAAAGTGCAGTGTGTGCAAGCAGACCATCACAGACCGGATGCTGAAGGCCACTGGTAACTCATACCATCCCCAGTGCTTCACCTGCGTGATGTGCCATACCCCGCTGGAGGGGACCTCTTTTATTGTGGATCAGTCCAACCAGCCTCACTGTGTGGATGACTACCACAGGTATGGGGAGAGCACGTGCACGTGGTGTATGAGAAAAGGCAGGTTCCCTCACAACTGCTTCTCTTTGCTGCAGTATGGGGCTGGGTTGCCCATGTCATCTGTTAGACATGAAGTTAAAAAAATGAGTCAGCAAAGTACTAAGATGTCTTTCCACCTAAATATTTATTGTTCCTCTGCTGCTAATGCCATTGAACAGCACTGAGAAGCCTGCCTGGAATGTCACCACAGTAGTCATGGTCTCCTCCATGGTTCTGTGTTGCAGGAAGTATGCTCCACGCTGCTCAGTCTGTAGTGAGCCTATCATGCCAGAGCCTGGAAAGGATGAGACAGTGCGTGTTGTTGCACTGGAGAAGAATTTCCACATGAAATGTTACAAGTGTGAGGTAAGCCTGGTGGCCCCAGTCTTCCCATGTCTCCTGTGCCCATCACCAGCAACTGGGCATCTTTGTTGTCTTTGCTGACCAAACACTGAAGTTGTTTTGAATGAATCTGGAGTGTTTTTGAAGCGTGTTCAGAAGAAGGTTAGATATTCACAGGCATGAACACTTAGGGCCTATGCAGAGTTGTTGCATTCTCTTAACACCCCAGTAAATCAGCTGTGTATAGGAGAGGAACTTGCTGGGATTGCTCTGCTCTCAAAACAGCATCTCCCATTAGCACCACCAGGGACAGAGCAGTGGGCTGTGAGCAATTATCCTGACCCCATGGGGCATTTCTTACATCCTTGAATGCCTTCCCGCTGTTCTTGGCCATCATCCTTCTTTTCCTTTTTAGGACTGTGGGAAGCCCTTGTCCATTGAAGCAGACGAGAATGGGTGCTTTCCTCTGGATGGGCACGTGCTGTGTATCAAGTGTCACACCGTCCGCGCGAAAACAGCGCGCTGAGGAGCTCGGAGCAGGCGTTCCCTCGAGACCCCCGCGCTCAGTGCTCCCCCCCTCCCTACCACTGTCCTACCCCTCTGCTTGACAAGGCAGACTGCTACCAATGGAGACTATGCCAGCGCAGTTCTTTACTCCTGTAGGATTCACTGCTCCTAGACTTCACTCTGCACACCCACCAAGAAAAGGACCTCTTCTCCTGTCACCGCTTCCTGGCCACGGTATTCCAGGCTGGGGGCGGTGACCAAGGTGAGTGCACAATCACTGTTTCCTCAAGACTCCGGAGGAGAAAGATCAGACCTCCACCACCGCCTGGTGGAAGAAGCAAGAAAGACTTGGTGGCAGGTGTTGGGAAGGGCTGAGAGCATTCTTCAGTTCCGTGGAGCCAAGAACAATGATTTGACTGGAGAAGGTGGAAGACTGCATCTCGGCACCACTTCTGTCTTTTATTTTATATCTTGTGACAACTCATTATCAAGATGTCTTCCTCTGCCTGCTCCCTCACCTGGGTTAGAGTGTGGAGGCAGAAAGTAGTGGGAATCTGTTACTGTTGCTGGAAAAAGCTAACCTGCTATAGCTTTTCTGTCTCTTAATGGATTTTACTGATGAACTGTCTTGTCATCTTTTTCCTTAGCCAGATTAAACTGGCAGTGTTTGAAATACTACTCAGTTTCTAAGTTTGGAAACTTTTTTTTTTTTTTTAATCTTTGTCCCCTTCCCAAAATGAATTGTTTCCCAGTGCGGTTTCTGGACAGCCAGGCTGGGAACCAGAGTAGCAGAGCAGTCCAAAGAATGCATGTTTACAAATAAAGACTGTCGTCAGGACGGGCAGCACATGGTGAGGAGGCGTCTCAGTGCGTGGATGAGGATTCAGCAGACTGAGGAACGTCTCCTGTTCCAGTAGGGTTTCTTTCACTGCTGTCGGAGAAAGCTGCGGTGTAATTGCAATGTACTGTCTGGCTCTAAGTGTTACTGCACCGAGCCCCATTTCCTGGACTAGAAACTGTCTCAAACTGAACAAGCCTTTTGAATAATGACACTGTCCAGCCACTGTTTGCATTCAATAAAATATGTGTGTTTTTTCCATTAACCTGGGTCTGCTGTATTTGTTCAGCCACCTGTGAGAGTTGCTGTCTTTGGCAGTAGAACTGCCATTGTATGCCTTTTTTATATGCTGCCAAATGTATATAAGGCTATTCAACCCAGCCTCCAGAGATCAGGAGTCTCAACATGGCCTTTCTCTCTCCACCTCTTGGTCTCCTTCCTAGATTTCTATTTTTCTGTGCGTGAAGAGTAGCTCTCATTTAAAGCAGTGGAAGACTGCAGTTCAGTACAGCAATATTGTAGTCTGCTTCACATATCACTCAGAGGTGAGTACTCCAGTGAGATGGAAGTGGATTGTAATAAAAGTGCACACTTTGTTGGCTTTGCCCCTGACTTACTGCTTCTCAGTGTTTGTGCTTGATGTTTATGGTTTTAAGCATGGTGCTGTGATGGTCACTGCAGGTGAAACTCCTCTTTGTGGTAAGCACCAATGTTTCTACACTTCAGAGACGTGAAACCTACTCTTGATCTCTTGCCAGTTTGGGGAGAATCTTTAATGACTCCTTGCAAATTGATCCAGTAAATGTCTTGCGGTTTTCTATAGAATGAGTAGAGAATAAACAAATCATTCATTTATTTTTCTTACTGTAGTTGTTGCTAGTTTGTAGGCATTGTGAGAGGTTATTTCTAGACCATGTTATTAAATGCTTGTGCCCACAAACACCAAGGAGCACAGAAGAACAATGCTGGGATAAGAGGAGCATTAATTCTCCTCCTCCCAGAGCTATCAGAGGACCATAGCCTTGTTGTCTGGGTAGGAGACCTATCCAATGGAGTCAATGGGAAGGGATTATTACCTTGTGGGTTAAAGGGAGGTTTCCCCTCTGAGAGGCATGGGGATGTGTAGGGAGGAGATCAAAAGCAGGAAACAGGAATGATCAAGGATGGGGAAGCACCATGGGAAAAATCAACAGGAAAAGGGCACAGAAGGAGGTGGCTGCACGTACACAGTACACTTGTCTGGCCATGCCCTGTGTGTCATCACTGTGGTCTGTCCTGTCTTCATAATAGCTTTTTTTTTTTTCTTTGGTTCCCTGTGCATGGAATCTGTTCTGTGCAAGTGGATCTAAATGCCAGCAACTGGACAGATCTGAGTGCATGCATATTGTGTGGGTGTGTATGTCCTTGCCTTGTCGCCAGCAAAATCAAGTCCGAGTAGCTGGTGAGTAAGGTAAGAGGTTTGAGAGCCAGGACATGGCATGGCCATGGGTGGCTAAATTCTCTTAAGACATGTGTGAGTCAGCTGCTCAAGCTCCAAGGAGCTACTCCTGGGTCTAAAGACCAGCTCAAAGAGTTTCCATCTGAGTGGGGGGACACTGGGAGACCAGGGAATCCTGAAGCCAGGTGGTGGGTAGAGCCAATGTCTGTCAGCCAACTCCTGGAGGGCTTCAGGGTTGGCTCCATGTCTGCATGCCCACCAGTGCAGCAGGACTGCAGGCCTGGAGGATTTCCCTATCCTGGTGCCAGTAATTGAGGAGAGCAGCTCAAGCTCCAGGGCTTGGAGCGAGCTGCAGGCTGCCTGCTGACAGGCACTAAAGGGATCCATGGTGTACATGTATGGTGTTTCCCTCTAACAGGTTCATCCTGATCAGCCAGAGCTGGAAAGAGGATTAGGCTGTTTGTGCTGTGCTTGCATGTCTGCTGTGCTCTATGCCTCCGGCCGGTCATGTACGGTGTGTGCGCGTTTATATACCTGCACACATTATAGACTTGGGGATTTTCTGGGCATGACTGCCTATTGGGAATAACATGCTCAGGCTTGCTACCGGCTGTACCCCCAGGGCATGGAACTGAACATGAGCCTCTTCTCTACCAGGCCAGCTGATTCAGCAGCTCCTAGCACTTGAAATTGGAGGGGACCTCCCTGCTCAGAGCAGGGTCAACCAGAGCAGGTTGCTTTTCAATACCTTAAAGGATGAGACCTGGATAATCTCTTCCAATGTTAACTACTCTCGCTATAAGTTTTTTTCTCACCTTCAAATGGAATTTACTGCATTTTGATGTGTTCTTACTGCTGCTGCTTTCATTGGAAACCACTGAGGAGTGTCTGGCTCCTTTTTTACTCCCATCAGGTATTTATACACAATGATAAAAGCCACCCAAACATTCTCCTCTTGAGGTTAAACAGCCTCCAGCTCTCTCAGCCTCTCCCTGTATGTCAGGTGCTTTAATCCCTTCAAACCCACAGCAGCCTTTCACTGGACTTGCTCCATTAAGTTTATATCCTTCTTTGTAGTGGGGACCCCAGAATTGGACACAACACTTCAGGTGTCTGACCAATGCTTAAATAAAGAGGAATAATTGCCTCCTTCCAGTTACTGGTGATGCATTTGCTGAAACGCAGCCCAGGTACTGTTGTATTCTTTTACTAAGGGGTTCAGGTGTAACTTTCTGTTCACAATGACCTGCAAGTCCTTTTCTGCAAAGCTGCCTTCCAGTCCCCAGCTTGTACTGGCATGTAAGGCTCTTCCTCCCTAAGGAGGCTGTGCAGTTCCCTTGGTTCAGCTTCCTGAATCTCCTCTCTTCTCATTTCTCCCCTCTATTAAGGTCCCTCTGCATGGCAGCAAAAAGTATCTGATGTATCAACCACTCCCACTTCTCTATCACCTGCAGTGACAGGCCAAAGTTTACATGTGCATGACACAATCTTGTGTCATAATCTTGTGACAGCTTCCTCAGGGCTTATCTGCTAGCCTGGGTATCTGCCAGGTGGCAACTTTACTGGTTATCTGTACTTCATGTTAAAGACTTCTATTACTAAGACTGATGTACTAAAAACACAGAGCTTTGCTTTTCAGCGCTCTCTCTTGCTATGGTAGAATGATTTCAGTAGCCATGGTCTGTGTTGAATAGAAATCAGCCTTATTGCATCAGGTTGCATTTCTTTAGATCTCTCCTTCTTATCCCTGTCACCTATAGTTAAGCAAGGCTTTCCCAGAAGCAGCAGTGTTAATTTATAGCCTTAAGAATTTAGATCATTATACAGTTATGGAAACCCTGTTATCTCTAGCAAGTCACATTGCTGAATGTGTTGTGCTCACCTTCACCAATCTAGACTTGAAAAATAAATCTTGATGTAGCTACTCTTCCCGAGTGGGAGAAAATCTTAGGAACATCAGTGAGATTTTTTCTTTCTCCTGGACAGTCTAGTCTGCAGGAGAAAGAAGTACTACTCACATGTACTTCATCAAACACAGCATATTTATGATTCAGGAATAATCACAGGAGCTGCAAAACAATGGATTTGGTTGTTAGGTAGATATGCCTGTAAATGGGTTGGAAGAAAAAAATCTGAAGTTACCAGCTGCAAAGGTATCCTTTAATCCTAATGCAATTGCACTTCCTTGTTACATCTGCAGTTAAATGGACAAAGACCATTGGCTGAAACAACTAAAGCTGGATGTAAGCACCCTGCTAGTCCTTATGTATGTATGATATGCATGATATGTATGCTAAAGGTCCCAATCACATTTGAAATAAGCCAAAGAATTCCAACACAGCCTGCTCTGCCACAGGTTTATTTACAAAATATTATTTACAGATTATAACTGCCTTGAGATCTGATAAATAATAATGTTTCCTCCACAGAGAAGGAGTAAGACAGACCACCTACACATTTTTCTGTTACAAATACCCTATTCCAGCCGAACAAGACTATTGTCTCTTAAAAAGGGGCAGAGAAAAATGGATATGTAAAGGGTTTTCTGTCCACAGCATAAGAAAAGGCATTAAGCAGTTTGGAGAGATTTAAATCTCCCCTCTGAAGTGTGCATGTGCAAAACAGCAACACGCTGAGGTGATGTGATCACACAAGTTACAGCAGGGTGTGCTTCTACTCCGTTTCTCCTCCAAAGAAAGAAGTACACCACTGGGTGGTGTTCACGGCAAGAACAGCTGCATTAAAAAATACATGCCTTACCAGCAGCCTTGTGAAGGGCTGAATAGTTTGTTCCTGATGCAAAATAAGAAAGACAGAAGGGTGCTGAAGTGAGAAGGAATGTATGCCAAGGAGTGAATGAGCCCTGTCTCTACCTGTCTGTATTCTTGTGCCTGATCCCTGAATGTCCCAGTCTATCTTGAACCCTCATCTCCGATCCTAAAACATTATCCACCACCTTCCACCCACTTTGTGTTCCATGTGATATACTGAAGGTCTGAAATTCCAGTATGTGGACTCCAGGGCCTACTTAGTGCTGCACAAAGTGGACTGCAGAAGACAGAGAGTAGTTTCAAAGACCAGTGCTCTGAAACGTACTGATGGCTGCTGTAGAGCTAAAGCAAGGGGGAACAGAAATGAGAGCAGGTGGTGTTGCCTCATGAGCTTTTTCAGTTCTGTTTTGCTTTGCTTGTCCAGTCACTCATTTGGAAGCAATTGCCATAGGAATGATTCCAAGTGATATCTGGTAAGGATGGGCATTTTTCAAGCTTAAGAATGCAACAACTGATCACTCCTTAAAGCCTTGGATGCTGCACAAGATCCTCTTCTGGTGGCCTGGAAGTGACACTCCCATCTGTTTCAAGTCCCTGAAGGAAATGGGAGAAGAAATGAAAAAATTAATTGCTGTTCTTGTTCCTTAGGGACAAGGGTGTGGGTAAGGGCAAAAACAGTCACCAAGCATTAGTTCAGAAAGCTTCCTTTCCCTCAGTGCCTCCTAATACACCTACCTTTTCTCTGGAGGGAAGAAACTTCTAGATATTCCTGCCCTTCCCTGGCTACTTCTGCCACCCAGTCAACTGACCTCTTCCACCTCGTGGCTAGTCCTGTGCTCCCAGTAAATCAGGACTTGTGATTAAATCAGCTTGTGATAGGGGTCATGTCTCAACCCTTCAGCAGGTCTGTGCCTGCCCATTTGTTTTATGTAATTGCCCTGCTTGGAGCTGGCTGAACATCCCTGACAAAATAACACAGCTGTGTTCTGAGTCCTTCCAAGTAGCCCAGAAAGATTTGCTCTATGACACAATAGTGCCTGGCTGATGGAGTGGGGGGATATCCCTAGTCTGTATGGAATTCGTGGCAAGGAAATTATCTTACAAAGTCCTACGAGGGTGGGGAGACAGTCAGGTTAGAGATCTGTTCGCCATCTATTCTTTCCCCTTGCTGTTTGTGTCTGATATGAGCTCAGAGCAGCTGAAGACCCCTGAAGAGCCTCAAGCATGGACATGGATAGTTGGGGAATTAGTCCCACAGTTTGGGCTGCTCCTAGTTCTGGGCTGATTCTCCCCCTTTAGGTCAAGAAGTCAGTCCACTTCCATTTAACTGCATGGAGAAGGATGGAAAAAAGCCTTCCAAATAAATATGAGTGCCTGCTCAGATGGCACAGGGATGAGCACAGCTACCTATAGCACAGCCTGAGGTGCCTTGTGGGAGCCTGTCCTGCACTTACTCAGCAGTGAGCTCCAGGATGGACTCCATGGTGTCCAGGCCGGCAGTGCGGAAGTTGGAGATGTAGCGCTTCATGCGAATGGATTCCAGCCACTCAGGGATGGATCGGTAGGGGATCCCATCAGAGCCACTGCAGCTGGGCAGACGGAGGGTTACCCTGGAGACACAGAAACCCTTCGTCAGCCAGGCAACCACCTGGAATGGACAGCACTAGGAGAACAGTAACCAAAGGGGAAGCCAGCACCCTCTGCCAGGGCTGCCCCAACTAATCTGCTCTCTCTGAGCAGGCCAATGGCTCTGCCCTCTGTCACCAGGAGACACGGATGACCCCTGTCTTCTGCATACAGAGCACTCAAGGTGCATCCTTCCAGTCTGCATTGCTCAAACTGCCTCTCCTCCTGCTGGGGACAGGGAGGTGAAGTGTCCCAGTTAACCCCCCCCTCCTCTGGTGACAAGCCTGCTTACCTGGGATCAAAGTCTGCAACAGGCCGGAGGAGCTGGGGACTGGAGATGAAATGTTGCAGCTGGGCCCGGATTTCCTGAAAATGAGGGCGCCTCATCCGATCATGAGACCAGCAATTCTTCATGAGCTCGTAGAGGATAGATGGGCAATCCACAGGCGGGGGGAGCCGGTACCCATCCTCTAAGCTTTTCATCACCTGCACAGGGGACACAGAGAAATCTGGCCAAGAGCAGAGAGTGCAGAAGAGGAGCCAGAGACCTCTGGGAACTGCCACTTAACATTGTGTAGCCAGGGAGGGGTTGGTGCAGATTACACGTGTATGACACTGGGTTTGGGCAGCACAGCACAGGATTAAGACACCTAAGGGTTGCCAAAAACTGAAGTGGTATATGCATGGATTTTCATCCCTTGCTAGTTCAGCTCCTGTTTGCCACTCAGGACATGTTCATGACAAGTGAGGACAAGTGAGGACCAAATGGTCCTGGCACAGGCACAGTGAGAGAAGGGGAACCAGACTCTGAGGAATAATTTTAACAGCATGTTCTGAGCTCAGACCAGACATAATGCACCACAGCCAGAGGAAGGAGAAAACAAAACCAATAGAAAGTATCTCCAGATCCAAATGCCATGGCTGATTTAACCACTCTTTAATTTGGCTTATTGCTGTAGACACCTCAATGCTTATTTTCCTTGACTTGGTTGCACTGATTTTTAGCACAATAGTTATATGTGTTCAAGAGAAAGTCAAGACTGCAGGCAGAGAAATATCTACAAAAGTTGTGCCCACGTGCCTCATTTACTTTTAAAATCAACCCTTGGACTCAGTGTCTGTTACCTCTTGATTGGTCATGTGCCCATATGGCTTGTCACCAAATGACAGAACCTCCCACATGACAATTCCAAAGCTCCAGACATCACTGGCTGAGGTGAAAATGCGATGAGCAATGGCCTCTGGGGCTGTCCATCGGATAGGAATCTTACCACCCTGTAAAAGAGCAGAAACATAGTGGATCCAGCATGTATCATTGAGTTGTATTTCTCCAGTGTTTTCATGCAAGGACCTTACAAAGTGGTTCAGAGATCGGGCCCATTTCATTTGAAGTGACATGTAACCACCCCAGGGAAAATTCTCAAAAGGAGAAAAATATTCTTGGAAAGTAAATGAGTTTAAGCCCTCTGTTCAGTTGAATGCTACACAAAATCTCTGCTGTGGGAGTAAGAGCCTGACACCAGTCACAGCCCTGCTTTGAAGGACATCACACATTAGAATTACTGGAACTTTCATTGAAAGAGACATGGAGATGACTCTAGTCCAAAACTCTGATCACAGCAAGGCTATCTTCAAAGCCAGATTCAAAGCTCAGTCCAAGAGATCAGACCTCTTATTTTGCTTCTCATTTTAACACCACAGTCCCTCTGAATTTCTTAGCAAACGAAATCAGCCTGGACTCCAGAGACAAAAGCACCACCTTCTGAAACCACCCACACCATGACTTGCAATTTTACTACAGGTTTTCCTTAGAGCCTACAGTTAATTTACAGGGCTGAAAGACTGGGTTTGCGTTACCTTGGTTTCGTAGGTTCCCTCTGCGTCATTCTCCAAAATTCGGGAGAGACCGAAGTCAGACACCTTGCACTGGAGACTGCGTGTTACCAGGATGTTGCGAGCAGCCAGATCCCGGTGCACATAATTGTGTTCTGAAAGGTAGGTCATGCCAGAAGCTATTCCCTGCAGCATGCTCACAAGCTGCACAGGGCTAAATTTTTCCTCATTCTCCTGCATGGAAGAAGAAGTGAGAGAAGTGACATCGACCCGCTTGGTTTCTAGTCACTGACCTTATCAACATGCAAAAGTGGACAGTGGTGAACAAGCACAAAAGGCAATGCTGCAGTCCAAAGGCCCCAACAGGTTCTCACTAAGGGACTGGTGGTGGTCTCCAGTCATCATTAAGCAGTTGCGTTTCAACTACCAAAGACGCCACTCCTGTAACTGAACAAACTGGATGGCATTAAGCTTTTGCTGCTGACACTGGAAATGTCAGTAAGCAGAAAGTAAGTGGATGTCTGGATCTTATTTCTAGTTTTATTTTATGGCCCTAAATCCAGGTCAAGTGCAAGTTCTGGCAGTACACAAGCGTATTATGGATTGGAGTTTCTCACCCGGAGGAAGGTATCCAGTGCTCCATTTTCCATATACTCAGTGATGATCATCATTGGCCTCCCTTGAGGAAGACAAGAGGGTTTCAGCCTTTTTCAAATACTCCTACTCATGCCTTTCAGTGCTCTCCATATTCTCCCACACAGAAAACCATGTCTAACCCCAGCTAACACCCCCACAGCACAGCTGGCTGCCCCTTCTCCTTACACATCTCCCAGTGATGTTGTATTCCTCCTTGTATTGCACATACGACCCTGCAGCATCTCTCACACTATCCCAACTTCTCATCTACTCACCAGCCCTAGAAGAGCTCTCCTAACATCGCCTCAGGACTCTACTGAAAATCCATACCTCTCCTTTCCTCATTCTCTGACGTGACAATGCCTGTCTTCTCCCAGAACAGCCTCTCTCACAGCAAACTCTCTCTAAGAAAGGCCTGAGATATGTGCCAGTTTCTGCTCTCACCCCAGGACTCTCTGACACACACACTCTTACTCACTTTTGGTGACAACTCCCTCCAGACGCACGATGTTTGGGTGATTGAACTGCCCCATAATTGTTGCTTCACGCAGGAAGTTCCACCACTGTGAGTCTGAATATGTTGACTTCAGAGTCTTGATGGCAACCACAATACGTTCTTTCCCCGGGAGCCGCAGGGACCCACGATAGACCTCCCCAAACTCCCCTGAAGACAACCAGAGGCAAAATGTCACAGATGAACTCAGAGACAGGCAGCAAAACAACAGTGTGGGGAAACTGAAAGATGGGGAGAGCAATAAGGAACTCACCTTCTCCAATCACATTCTCCATAGTGACACAAGAGACATCCAGTTCCTTAGTGAATTCCAGCACCCCTCTGCTGGGGTCATCATATGGCTGCAGGTCTACATAGGGTTTCAACCAGACCTTCTCTGTGGTAAAGGGAAACAAAAGAGCAAATTAGCCTGTTGACTCATTGGACAACCTTTTAAAAACATAACTACAAAAGCAGAAGTGAATCCATGGGCTTCTGACAAATGGCAGTAAAAAAATCTACCAAACCTATGTTGAAGAGTAGAACTGTTGTGGGCAGAGGCAAATTACATCAGAAAAGCCATGCCAGTGTCTGGTTTCAAACTAATGTTTCTTTTCATTCCTCCCAACACATTCTAGGCTTCCCCCTGGGTTTTTTACCCTTTTGAACCTCACCTCGCTCAAAGCCCGAAGTATTGTAATCTGGCCGTGCATGTCTCCGACGAGCCCTCCTGGAATGTCAGAGTCATGAAAATAAAATGGTCAGCAGACAGCAAAGGGAAAAGCAAGACTTCCAAGGTGTCTGCCCTAGTTGGTTAGGGACAGAGTTCAGGGTAGCACAGAGCAAAGTGGAATCAGACACTGCACCTACTTGGAAAAGTACAGCTGGCAATAAAATGTGATGCTTCATTAACATTTAGAAATGGAGCTTTGTTTTCATACAGGGAATTTTGTGCTGAGTTACAGACAAATTTCTATTTATTCCAAGTTTTCTGTAAGCTTTCAGTAGAATATCTGATCTTCTTAAAACCAAGTAATAGCAGCCTTATAGACATTGAGATATAAAGTAGAATTCTGTATATGGGTAGAGGACCCCAACAGTAATGGCATATGAAAAACGGTTTGAAATGACTGGATACATGTATTACCACTAAACTGGTCAGCAGCTATAGAAATGATTGTACCATAACAATGTTTTTATGCCTCTGTCATGATAACAGTATGATACTGCTGGATTATTTTCTCAGAAAACTGAGAAATCACATATTCGTTTGTTCCCAACAGTAAACATTAACTTACAATATCAATCCCTCCAATCCTGCTAATCAAAATTATATATTGAGATCCTTTCCATCTTGCTGCAGCACACTGGTATTTTTCTTCTCTAACTAATCTCTACCTATACAATATCCTGTGACAAATCAGGGCCTCCCTTTCTCAAGCTCCCATAGCTCAGCTATTCCTATACCTTTTCCAAAACCAAAAATCAATACTTACTTTCGCCGAAACATGAGAAATCCTGCAATTAGCCCAGTAAATAGGAGAAGTCCAAAGATAATAGAGACTATGACTCCACCAGACAGAGCACCTGTGTCTGCAGAAACAAAGAGAGAGGCCGTATCACTAAAAAAAACAGTATCTATTTGTTAGATATAACATACCAACCAGCTTCTACCAGTTAGTGGCATTAGGAAAGTTACAGCCACTTGTCTTCCAGGCAGAAGAGCCACCAGATGGGAGGCCTATCACGCTGTTATTCATGTGCATGGAGCACCTTCTGGTGGTTATCTGATTGACTCTTATCCACAGTCTTGGTCTTCCAGTGGAGTAATTTATACCTATGGCTGATTTCCTACTTAAATTCCACAACACTTTCAAAAATGAAGAAAAAATGAAGCAAGTAACAGCTGTTCCTTCCCTCCCACTCCTCTCCAACAATCCTTTCAGATCAGGTCCTTCTTCCTGCTCAGTAGCTGATTTAAACTATGTCAAAACAAAGACATGATTTTCCCCAACAGTCTAAAGTGACTCTCGTTTATGAAACTAATTACATGCTCCCCTCCCACCAATATCTGAGGCGGGTCCTTTGTCTAATCACCCTAAGAAAAGCCCCTCACTACTTAGGACTCTTGAAAAAAGTACTGACTTACAAACTTGCAGTCTATCATATTCCTGTTTTCTCAAAACTGAGCATCAGGTGGTTTCATTCTGTGATTAGATGGCTTTCAGATAGTGTTCACACAACACAGGCTGTCTCCTTCCACTTAGGTTCTCAAGCTAAAGCTAGGCATTTCTACAAAGTACATTTGAATTCATCTGAGAAAATGCTGTATTACCTCTGCTGGTCTTTTTAAAACTTATTTCCCATAATTTTTAAAAAAAAGAACTTCAAATGCATTAATGGGGACGTAATGAGAATCTACATCGTTTTAATATTTTCCCAAAAGAGATTTAGGAAAACATCCAGAAGTAAAAAATCCCCCAATAATTTTAATTTTTTTTTTTAATAAATGAGCAGATTTTAAAGCAAAGAACAGATGATACACAGAACTCTGTGGGGAAGTGTTTCCTAACATCTAGTCCAATGGTCAGCATCCATAAAGCCTAATTAACACTAGTTATTCTTCCTCTGACTCATCCCACTAAAATTATTAAAAACAGCCAGCTTAGTTAAGCAGAAATCAAGAGACAGAGCTAATGTTCTTATTTTGTTAAAATCGAAAGCTAAGAGTTGGAAGGTGAAATAGTATCTTTATTAATAAAATGGACAAGCTTTTAGATACACAGGACTTCTGCAGGAATTTAAGGGATCTAAATTATCAAATTCAGATTTAAATAAAACATTGCCACTCCTTGCAAATCCTGCTACACTAATATTCCTAGACTATAACAGCTAAAAAATGCTCCTACTGTTATTAAACGAGAACTGTCATCAAATGAAACCTTGCTGGCACTTCTTTTTAATCCTTTTCATATTCAAAATACCTTTGCCTTGGCATGATAAGTGATCAACTTTCATTTGAAATAAAGCATAATATTGATGAAAGTATTTTCTAACTTACTCTTTCTTAATCAAAACAATTGTGCCTGCCAATTTACATCTTTTTCACAAGGCCTTTGTAGTACATTAATGAATTGGTTAAACATCATTTTTGTTATCACCATTTGTCAGTGTGACTTCATGAAGATTTTACCAAAAGCTCCTGGTGCCAAAAAGGGCCCAACCTTTATATTCCAGTAATGGTATCCCAACTCCTTATCAGCTTTTACACTGTTAATTTAACTATTTAGTTACATTAAGGTATGCTTTAGCTTTCTTCCTTGTGTCCTTATTGCATTACAATAAAATTAGTCTTTCAAATGCAGCACTGCAATACTTGTATTTCTACAGTTATCCATAGGGTCAGTAGGAGATTGTGGAATGAGGGAGAGCAAATTCCATTACAGAAAACTTTAGATTAAGGGGAAGTTTCTGGGTGACCCAGGGAAAGAGGAGGTTGGATGTCAGGCCTATATAAGATGTTCCTTGACACAGGAGAAGGGTGGCCCAGACAGCTTGGCCTTCTACACATTGCACTTTGGTGAAGAACTTTTTTCAGTGGCACATATCATCTCTTTGAGCAGAGCTACATTCAGGAGCTGGACTACACACAGTGGAACTGATAAAGCTGGAAAAAAAAGTGCTGAGGTCCTCTGAGTTCTCCTTTTCAATAGTAACTGGCACACAAAAGGAGGCATATGGTAATCAATTGACCAGCATTCAAATTTAGAAACATTAGCCAAAATTAAAATGTCTTTCAAGAACTAAATGAAGGTCTGGTTAAGTATTGTGCCAGTACAACACACTAAAATGAGACTGATCAGGTCTAAAGGGGATAGTGCAAGCAAATTTTATAAGACTGCAAGGAAACAAGAAAAATGCCTTTTGTCTTGACAAAGCAACAGGCTTGGTTCTTGTGACAAGGAACTCAGTAGAGTGGTGTCTTGCCTTACAGCCAGCAGAACACAGAGACCCATGTACCATGAGTACAACCTGGTGAGGAAGGGAGCTCCTCCCAGATGAGATACCAGTGCTTGTCCTTTACCTGGTGGAAGGGTGCGAAATTCCTGCTCTGGGGAGTAGGGCCCAGGCCCGAGGGGAGTGATGGATCTCACACGGAGCAGGTAAGCCGTGTCTGGCTGCAGGTCTCTCAGAGTGACATTCGGTTCAAGAAGGTGCTTCACCGTGTAACGTGCCTCCTCTCCCTGCAGGAACCAAACAGGATGAAGTAACAAATGCATGCTGAAGAAGAGAACACTTCCACCTCTTTGGGTGAAAGGCAGAAGAGCAGATCAGGCAGGCCTCACCTTCTCAAAGAACATGACCTCATACTCCACTGAGGTCCGGCTGCGCTGCCGTGGGGCAAGCCAAGAAACAGAAAGACTACTGTCATCTCTCTGTGTCAGAATAAACTGGGAGACTGTAACTGGAGCTGCAGGGGGAGAGAAGAAAGGACATGAGTGAGAAATACAAACAAAATGCAAACTATGCCCTCTCTCCACCAGAAGCTTTGGTCATTCCATGCAACTGGAACTGAGTCTCACTGCCACTGACATTCTTCTCTTGTGTGGTGGAAGAGAAATGAGGTCTCTGGTTGTAACTGATTGCTTTCTGTGAATAGTGTGCTTCTGCCCCAACAGTGGAAGCATAACTTTGTTCGGCCCTCAAAACAAAATCCATGTTCCAAGAAATTAGATTTTTTCCAGGACTGCATTGAAAGTGTCCAATTTGAAATAAAAATGTTAGGATTTTATGCTCCTACAGCAGCAGTAGCACAGCTATCCTATGTAATGATTTATGAAGGCAGCTGCATTGCATAAGGGTTCAGTGAAACTCAGTACTCAAAATCTCTCAGCTGACTGCAAATGCATGCTGTTTGTGAATAAAAAGATAATTCTCAAGAGTCTGCAAGGACTTAGGAGTTAAGCCTCGTTCACTCCTTGTCCTTCATCATCATCAGGAAGTGATGAGTCAAGCCAAAAGTAGCTCTGCTTTTCCAGTTCAGAGTTGTGCTGCCCCCACATAGCATCAGGAAGAAAAGTCATATTTTGTTACTAAATTAGAACCCGGGGAATGCACCAAGGGCTGTTGAGCTCTGTGATGTCACTTTTCTATAATCACATTTCATGGTGCTCTGGAAAGTATTTACAGGACAGCCAAACTAGCCAGATTGAAGCCAACCTACAGAAATGTGTCGAGATTTAACATCCTCATCCCTCCATGCTTTCAAAACCCCTTTTTTTCCCCAGTTACACCAGGGTTTCTGTTGTGTTGGGTGTTTTGCAATATCTGAGTCACGGGAAACATTTCATGACACAGCCCTCGTTCTTCCTGTCACACAAGTAACAATACAGGTAACAACAGGCTGTGTGTGACAGGGAGGCCTTCATCCTCCTCACCTCTGTTAAGTTATTGGCAGATTCGCAGCTCTTGGTGGATAATGTTTACTTCTACTTTGATTCGCAAGGAATATGACTAACGGACTTTACATGCCAGAGGCAGAGGTACTTTAGAATCCTTATCATACCATACCAACACGTGTGTCAGGCAGAAGGAGAAGATGGAGAAAGCTTAAATATTCACAGAGATTCCTCTTCCTTATCGTGATGAGCAGGAAGAAATTCTCTCTGCTTCTGCTAACCTGCATGTCCAACTGAGACCCAGACAGCTGGAGCAGTTCTCTGTGGAGCAGGTCCCATTCCTGAGACACCATTGTGGGCTTCCACAGTGAATGTGTAATTGGTGTAAGCTTCTAGGCCATCCACGTCCACTGCAGGTTTTGTGAGACCAGAGGCACTGGGGGAGAACACCACGCCAGCCTCACAGGGCTCACAGGATGGGAAATGGCAGCGCTGGCAGAAGACTGTGTAGGTCAGGTCCTTCCTCCCACCGTGGTCACTGGGTGGCTGCCACCACAGACTCAGCTGGGTGCCAAGGAGGGAGAAGCTGACGTTGCGGGGAGCCGAGGGTGGGCCTACAGGGAGCACAAAAGGAAGTGTTAGATCCAGCTGCTAATGCCCAAAGTTCTGTGACAGCTTCCCATCTGCTGATGCATTTCAAATGGAGCCTTCTCTCCACCCCAGCCTCTCCCTCTCTGAGCTCTCATCCCCGTTTTCCAACCTTTTGTTTCTACCCCCATATCATTGTTCATGGAATCACAGAATGGTTTGGGTTGGATGAGACGTTAAAGATCTCGTAGTTCCAACCCCCCCACCATGGGCAGGGACACCTTCCACTAGACCAGGTTCCTCCAAGCCCCATCCAACCTGGCTTTGAACACTTCCAGGGATAGGGCACCCACCACCTGTCCTCGTATCTCTTCACCCTCATAAAAAATTTCTTCCATATGTCCCATCTAAATCTACCCTCTTTCAGTTTAAAACTGTTGACTCTTGTGCTGTCTCTACAGGCCTTGGTATAAAAACCCTTTCTTCATCTTCCTTGAAGGGCCCACTAACTATTGAAAGGCCACAAGATGATCTCCCATAAGCTTTCTCTTCTCAGGCTGAACAACCCCAAATCTCTCAACCTTCCCTCGTAAGAGAGGTGTTCCACCCCTACAATAATTTTTAGTCCCCTCCTCTGGACCTGATCCAATAGGTCCATGTCTCTCTTGTACTGGGGGCCTCCAGACCTGGATGTAGTCCTTCAGATGATGTCTCACAAGAGCAGAGTGGAGGAAGAGAATCCGCTCCCTTGCCTTGCTGATCACCTGCTTTTGATGCAGTCCAGGATACACTTGGCTTTCTGTGCTGCAAGCTCACGCCCAATTTTTCACCCACCAGTACCCCCAAGTTGCTCTCTGTGGTGCTGCTCTCAGTAAGTTCATCCCCCAGCCTGGTATTGTTCTTTCTTTCTGTGTGCAACTCACGGGTGCAAGCAACGTTCTGGCCCTCCGAAGGTGCTCGGTAGAAGCCTGCATTGCAGGAACAAGATGTAGCCCCTGACTCGTTGGACAAGCTGTTGGGGGGGCACTTCAGGCAGTGTTTAGCATCCAGGGAGTGGCGGTAGAACCCGCGCTGGCAGGCTGGGGAAGGACAGACAAGCCAACGTAAGATAATCAATAAACCCAGATCAACAAAAAAATGCCGGGCAGTTTTGCTCAGCTTTTTGAACAGTTCTTTATCTGACTCCATTTTTTTTAGTTCGCAGAAATATTTCGGTTTGAAGGAGCACCTGGACACCTGGCAGTGACCTGGATCAATCACCTCAGAGCAGACAGAAAGAAGATGCAAACTCAAGGTAGCATCAGTATTATGACAGCAGCTACAGAATGAAGAAAAGGGATCTAATTCCTCACAGATGCTGTATGTACAGAATCCAGTCAACCTCAGAAACTTCTTCCAGTGTAAACCCAGACTGGTCCCCACTTTGTCCTTCAAGCTTTCCACACCATAAATAAGAACCATAAATAGTAGCCACAAATCCTTGCACTCCTCAGAGTCTCCTGCTTGCTGACTTCATATGGGGTAGCCCGCAGGCTTTTTAGCAGAAGCATCTCTGCTGATTTCAAGTGTTGTACCAGAGCATCGCCTAGCAGGGCCCTGGGGACTATCTAGGAAGCTCTCAGTTCACCTCACAGCACTGAGTGTAACTGGCTAAGGAGCCAACGCAGACTGCAAGAGAATAGGTGTCATGTGTTTTCTACTTCCAGTCCTACAAAAATGAGCAGTCACATTCTCTTAGTATAACATCTGACAACCTGTTTTTGCTGTGTTACTATTAGTTCAATCCACAGAAGCACTGGTCAGCTTACCACTGCTCAAGGTTGTGTAGCAGGGAGGAGAAAACCAGTGACGGAGCTTAAGGCAACCTGTGAATTTAATGGTTTGCCAGCCTGTGCTGAATGAATTAAATGTTCTTTAGCTAAAGAAACAACCAACCTATTGCTAATCAGATGGTTGAGAAATGCATACATTCATTTTCTGCCAGAGCTACCACTTTGCATTTAACTTGCACATTGAAGGAATGACCCTTTTTATATTGCACTATAAAAGCAACAATATCCTGTGTAATCCCTCAGGAGATCCCAATGGAGAAAACCATCTGTTCAGGAGCCTCACGCAAATGATTTATTGTGGAGGAGCATAGTATAGGAAATGATTCTTTATCCAGAAGACAAAAAAAACATCCTAACCATTCCTAGTATTTGACACGGAGGAACACCTGAGGGACCTTGAAATCTTTCCACTAGCACAGGCCGAACAAGACTACTCATCACCAGTCTGCAGAAGGGATGCTTAAAGAGCCCAGAAAAGAGAAATAATCACAAGTAGGAGCAACCAGCACCTTCTGATTCTGGGAAATGACAGAACTACTCAGGAAAATCTATCATTCTGAGATACAATCATGCAACTATGTGATAAATGATGGCAAAGGCCATTGAAAATAATTAAAAGGCTCAATTATTGATTGTCACAGCCCAAAGATATTCCATTTATAGTCCAGATCAAATCATCCCTTTGAGAAACAGTCAGTAAAAGTTACTTTGATCTCCAGGCTGCTCACAACTGGGAACCCTTCTACATGCTGGACTGAAGATGAAAGTTTTGAGGCCTCCTGCCACTCTGCTCCAGCATAAGATTTGAGAGTTCCTGACATTGGATCAATTTCGGTCAGGAGAGCTTTGACATGAAAAACAAAGGAAGCGCACAGCCACATTCTTGTATAACACAGAGGTTCTGATGTTGCCTGTATAATACTACCTGCTGCAGATATGACACAATATACATACACTCTTATCAGGCTGAGACCATCTCCAAGTTAATTATAGAAATTTGGAGTTGGGAACCTTTGCAAGAGTCACAGAATCAATTAGGCTTGAAAAGATCTCTGAGACCATCAAGTCCAACCTGTCACTGAACTCTACCATGTCAACTAGACCATGGAACTAAGTGCCACACTCAATCTTTACTTAAAGAACTTGGGGCATGGTGACTCCATCGCTATTGGAATGGGCAGCCCATTCCAATGACTAATCACCCCTTCTGTGAAGAAATTCTTTCTAATGTCCAACCTAACCAGCTAAAGACTATGTCCTCTTGTCCTGTCACTACCTGCCTGGGAGAAGTTGATCCCTACCGGGACAGACTCCTTTCGGGTGTCTGTAGACAGTGATAAGGTCTCCCCTGAGCCCGTGTTGAACACCCTCAGCTCCTCCAGCCGCTCCTCTAAGCCTTGTGCTCCGTAACTCCGACCCAGGAGAGCCTCTGTTCCCCCAGTTGCGAGCCCCAGCGCCACTCCAGCGCACGGCTGTGCCGGCGGCGGTGCCGAGCCGCTGCCGGAGGCGATGCCTGGCCGGCAGACAGCAGCCGNGGCCTTGGGCACCCGCTCCGGGCGGCGCGATGGGAAAAACGAGCCTGGGAAAGCGCTGCTCACCAAGCACCAGAGGACAGAGAGGATGGCTGGGGCGCTTCCTTCGTGCCTCAGTCCTGCAGTGCCCCTCGTGAGTGTGCCAGCCCGGTCGGGAAGGCTGCAGGCACCAGACCGGCGCTGCCGGGGAGCTCGGCTGCCCTGCCGCCCTGCAGAGCCCAGCGAGGAGCCAGAGCGCAGGCCGGGGCACAGCCAGCCTCCGTGGGCACAGCAAATTACATACTTGAGGAAGTTAATCACGAGCTCTGGGTTTATGGGCAGCAAAGTCTGAATGCTCTGGGGCAGGTACAGCTTTTCTGGGACTGTGGGGTGGCTGAGCCACTCTGCACCCAGCAGAGCTTCATACAGCTGGGAATTCACTGAGAGAATGAGGGAACTAATTAAGGACCTGACCCTCTGGCTTTCTGTTGTCTCGTGTCCCGTAACACAGGTCAGGTTCTTTTCCCTGTTAAAAGGCAAAGGTGCAGCTTTCCCTTTTCTTTTGCTCCCTACTCTAGGCAAAACTCAGAATCAGAATGACACTGCCAGGTCTCCCATCCTGTCACACTTTCCATGTCTGAAAAAGTCCTCCTCTGATCTGAGGACAAAGTAAAAGCTGTGACTTCAGTCTTCATCCTGAGCTGGATTGTTCCCAGTCCATTGCACAGTTTGGTCTTTTCTGCCGAGGGAGCAAATCCTAATATATCCCTCTGCATACACCTTCTCCCCTGATGCTCCAAAAAGACACAATCCTGGTCATAAAGTACCTCTCCCTACTTCTGCTAGGTTCTCCCCTCTTCCCTTCATCTCCTGGGAGACCTCCCTGGTCCCTACTAATCCTGCAAAACATACTCCTGGCTGCAGCTGTACTTGGGCGGAGTGGGATGAAAGCACAGATGTAGAATGAACCTGTGCCGCGATAGCAGTCGAGGCTTGTCCGGACATGACAGCTTCCCGGCCCCTTCCCAGGGGAGTGCTCTCAGGAGGGCGGGGAGAGCTCTGTAGCACCTAAGTGGAAAAACTGGCTGGGCTGTGCAAGGAGAGGGAATTGCTGGAGGAGGGCAAGGATCTTGTGCTTCAACCTTCTCCAGCTCCTCAAGCAAAACGAGCAGCAAGCAGTAGGGATTCATAGAGACACCAGATCCCTGCAGCAGGGCAGAGCGGAGACATGGGGCACCTGCTGGATCTGAGAGCACTGCATGGATCCCTATGGCCTTAGCCTTGTGCTATACAGCTCTGGCAACAAGAGCAGAGATCTGCTGTCTTTTACCTCTCTCCCTGCAGTAATAAATATCCCCCAAAACACCACACATGTTGAACTAAGTTGCCTTAAGAAGCTGAATCTTGTCCCCTCTGCAGCCAAGGGAGAGCCCTGCACTTTGTACTCCAACAAACCTTGCTTGCTGTGACTCCAGCACCCTGGTAACTCTTTTGCTTGCTAATTGCTCTTCTTCAGAGGAGCAGGCACCACGGAATTGCACAATACGCTTTACATGGTTTCCCATGGCAGAGGAGCCATCCCAGTCCAAGAAAAAGGGGGAGCAGAGGAGAACCTGTCCCCTCAGCCTCTCAGCCTTCTAGTCACGGGACAAATACCCTGCTCTGTGTGTCTGACCCGTCTGCCCTGAGAGAACAAGGCTGCTGTTAAAGGGTTGAGAACCAGTTGTTGAGTGAGTCAGTGTCAATCACATAGTTACAGCTCGCAGAAACTAGCTCCAGAGCTGAAAGCTCCTGGATGAAGCCCAAGAGGGAGTGGAGAGGTGTGTGCAGGTCTTACACCTGACACATGAGGAGAAAAATCACAACTGAAAAAAAGAAGCTAAGGAGAAGGTAAGGAAAAGGAAAGAGAGATGATACAGAGGGTAGGCAAGGGAGAGGTAGACCACATTAACTCTCCTGATCCCACTTTCTGCTTACAGATACTCTGATCTCTAGCTCTCTGGAACCTCTCCCATGGCCTACAGCTAGTGTCTGCATACTCACCTACGCAGCTCCCATCGGCTTCCTCAAACCCCACAGCACAAAGGCATCGGCCCACTGGTACCAGCCACTCCCCATCAGTGCTGCAGTGCATCCTGGGGGGAGAGCCCTCTTCTTCAGCTGCGTACTCCACGCAGACCCCAGGCACTTCTGTCAGCCCCTCTGACCCTGCCAGCGTCTCTGGGAAGCGGGCCAGGCCCCGCACCGCCTCCGGACAAGTCTTGTAATACACTCGGACAGACACCATGGCTACACAAGCCCCAGAGTTCTGGAAGGCCAGGTAGAAGCCCCGGCGAGAGAGCTTCCCAATGGAGCATACTTCAGTGTTCAGCTGCATGGCCCCTGACTCGATGTCTCTGCTTGTGAAACTTCGATCTGCTGCCACAGTGTTGAGCTACATGAAAGAGAGAAAGACAACAGCTTTACCATCTGAGCAGGTCACAGCAGCTGAGATACCCATGCCTATCAAGCCTCTTTTACACTAAGGCCATTTTTAGGCACTGTCTGGTCAACTGCTTCTAAAGCCGCTGCACTGCATGCTTTGTTTGCACTTGGAAGAGGTGTTAAAAATGGGGCGGGCATCTTTTCCTGTCTCTATACCTTCCATCCATCTTCTCCTCCAACTGCTTTGTAGTCATTCACTGGTCTTCTACAGTACCCTGTGTTCCGAGTCTCTGATTTCAGAGGTCTTCAGGAACTGCCCCTTACAGAAGCAAATCTCTTTTCTTTGAGAGTTTTCTTTGTTTGTAAATTGCATGCAGTAAATTCACAACACCACTCAAGAGTTGTGCTTTGAAACCAACCAGGTCATTACAGCCACCTGTTTTTAGGCTGCATTTCAGTTCATCTACTGCAAGGTGCTCCTTGTGCAGCACTCAACATATTTCAGCACTGCAGGTACTTGGGTGGAAAATGCTCCCATGCTTTTGCATTCCCACTGCCTCTGCAAACAAAAGGTAAGAGTGAATAAGTGAGTGAGGATATTTTCCATGCTTGAGCAAATGGGAAAGGCCTCTGTGACACCCTGTGACATGGAAGAGCTGGACTGCAGGTGGGGTGGCCTTTCTTCTTGGTGGGAGAGCCTGATAACTGATCCTCTCCTCCACAGGCCCCTTCCCATTGTACAACACCACCCACTCCTTGTAGTTGGATAGGAGATGAAAGGCTCTGTAGAGCAGCTGCATTTGGCAGGGATCATAAGGCATGTTTAGGAGTTGTGGAGGTATCGCACAAATTCATGTTGTAGGCTGCAGGGGAGGTGGAGGAGCACTGGGGAGGGGGGGGAATCAGTTACCAGAATTCTTCTCTGCCTGTGGTGGCCTTTACTACTCTTTGTTTCCATCACATTCCATTTAAACTGCAAAGGAGAGGGCAGTCAAATAATATAGGTATGTGGCTTCTTTAGAACAGAACTGACTTAGAGAATTCCCTCTGAAAAAAGCGCAGAGGTTCTCCATTCTGCAGTTCCAATGTTTCCATGGCAAGAGGGCACAACGTTGAGGAAAACAGCAGGTAAAATACAGCAGTGCTAAATACCTTCTCACCAGGGAAAAATTTCCTGCAGCAAACCATCACCTCCAGGTTTATGAAACAAGACCCTATACCTCATGGCAATCAGAGTAAATAATCAGGATCACTGAGACCTGAACTGGATTCTGTTCTTTGGTTGGTCAAATCTTGCTTTATTCCCTAAGGCAAGTAAAATTCCTTTGGTCTCTGCTTTACTATTTCTAAAAATTGATGTAACCATCCAGCCCTGTCACAACCCTTTAGAATCCCTACCTACATGGTGTCTGGTTAAATAAGAGGTTACACAGAACACAGGTCTGATCTCATTTGAAACCTCCTATGCCTCCTGTGGCAAACAGTGCTCTGAGCATCACAGAGGGCACTGGGGGTAAAGTTTACTCTGAGGACAACACTTACTATCCATGCCCTTCCCCAGATGCTGTTTCTCCTGGCCTGTCCCAGCCAGCAAGACACACCTAGCCTAAGCTGAGAGATATGACAAGTTTAAGCTGAAAGATATGACTCAGTCTTCACCCCAGCAATACAGACCTTGGTGAACAGTGGGCGGCGGAACTGGATCCCGACATCTTGTTCAGACTCCATGTAATAGAGATTGAAGGTCTCTTTGCAGGTCACCACTTCACCTTTGAAGCTCTTGCAGTCCCTCACTGTAAACTTTAGCTCCACATAAATGCGCGAGGCTGCCTCGCCCCGATAAATCCAGTTGGTTCGAAGCCAGTGATCGGTGTCACCCTCGGAAAGCACACTGCAGTCCTGGTACATGTAGATCGGGGTACCATTTATCATCTGCTGCACTTCACTCCACTGCTCCCAGGAGAGAAGAAAATATACTGTTAGATGTGAGAAACAAGTTTCACTTCAAAGAGGACAAAATCATGCCTAAAAATCAATTCTTACACAGGGTTCAGGGCTCAAAGCCTGGCCAGCTAAAAAGTCTCTTACACTCAGCAAAATCTGCGTCTGGTCTAGAGCCCCATGGCTGCCTAAACTCTGTACATAGGGAGCTAAGAGGATCCTGCAACTAGGATCTTACATAGACCTTTGTACATTCCCTTCAACCTACCTTGGTTCCATTTTGCTTCTTTCATGCAGTGCCTTATCTTGGAGATAAGAGAAAAAGATCCACTACTCTCATGTATTGGCCACTTCTCTCTGACACAGTTTACATTCAGGGTGTACAGTAGGACCTACCAGACCAGAACTATTACCTGCCCTTGGAAATAATGCACAGCATTTGAGGGTAAGAAAAAAGATGGCCTGGCATAATGGAAAGGTAAATTGGAGAAGGACTATTCTAGAGCAAGCACTCATTAACTTGGAGTTCATGATTCTTTCAGTGGGATATTTTGCAAAACCTAATTTAACTACTAAAACTCAGTTGATTTTCCTGACTTCATATTGCATTTATGTTCTGCATCTTCCCCAGGCAAATAATGGCTGAGGGGAGGACACGGGCCCAGCTGGTTGTGTGACCTTACTAATGCTATTTGCATGAATCTAATAAAGTTTGATACTGATTTTAACATATGCTTTTGCCAAATTTTAGGTGGCTCTAGTTTTTCTTTCCTTACCACAGGTCAGATATAAAATGCAAAGAACTTTTTAGTAATTCACACATGAGAACTGAAAATTTGGAAAGCAAGGTTTTGTCCACAGGGAGAATAACTTACATCCTTTTCCCCCCAGTGCTAAGACGGCCTTTCTCATTATGCTTTAAATGTTTAATCAAATTAAATTGAAACAAGTGCCCACATAAGTACTGGTGCAAGTTTAAGCATCTTGGTTTTAAATCACACCCCAGGTTAAGATGCAATTTAAACAAGGCCTCAGTCTGCATTACTCCAGACTTGTCAAGTCTCATGGGCTGAGCATGAGATTCACACATTTCTTCAGCACCACCACCTCCTGTGCTCACAGCATAACAGCTTGTCATCCAACAGACCAGGTCACTCTCCTAGTGGAATAAATACAGGAGATAGACCCACAGTGTGACAAAGAGGCTCTGTTTTTATGACTTAGACTATACCTCCTACACAGCCCTACTCAGAAAAGTATTGGAGAGCTTTCTCCAAGCCAGCAAGTCCTGCTGATAGCACAAGATCCTCTCTGCATGATTTTAGCCTTTTACCTAAGTGCATACTGGCAGTCTCCTCCCAAGAAGTTATGGGGATGGTGCCTATGTGTCCCTTCTTGTTCCCTTTTTTCTCCACGTAATTAATCCCCAGTGTTACCGCACCCTCTTAATCTGATCCAGCTGGCATAGACCTGCAGCACAGAGGATTTACACTTATTTCACTCACTGGAGGTCAAAGGATTTATGATAGCAAAACAAAGAAAGAGACTGACAGATCAATCCCAATTGATCAAGCAGAAGAGACAATCACTTAATGACCCCTTGCAGTCTTTAACTGGAAACCTTCTGGGAAATGTTACAGAACTGAATTTACAATGCATCCTGAAGTGTACTGAAGTAGAAGAAAAGAAATTAGTAAGGAGAATAAGAGCAAACTAGCTTTCATACACTGCCAATGTTAGGACTGGCTTTTAGAAGCATTTTTCAATGTGCATCTGCCTGGGAAAAGCATAATTGCATTTGGAGGATGAGAGTTAGACAACTTTCCATTAGTAGTTTATCCCAAGGCAGTACCACAGACAAGTGTCACCAGAAAGTGGTTTTTGCATGTCTCACTGAAAGACATGAGCTGCTGAGGTGCCCATCCTGAAAATATAGTTTCAAAACTTACATGATATAGGACCAAAGTTTCATTTTCAGTGGTGACAACTTTAGAAAAAAAAAAAAAATTCCTTTCAACTCTACTGCTGGAAAAAAATCCAACTGCTAAGCTCTGTATTTCTTAGTTCATCTCAGCCCAGCTTCTTCCAGACTCAGTTCTTCAGGGCAAAGATGCTTGGCACTGACAACTGCACAGTTTCATATGCAGTGTGGTGCAAAAAAATAACAAGGGAGTCAGACATGTTTTTTCTAGACTCTACTGCTGATGGGTAAAGGAAGTAAAATGAGGATATTATTTATGCTAACAATACAGAACTATTGTTAAATATGCTTCTGACTTCTTTTCATTATTCAGTGGAGCTTTTAAATTCAAAGTAGTAGAGGAAAACTGTTACATACAACATTTAATGAAAGGGTGATGAGACCAGAAGTTGCGAGGCAACTGTCTCCCATCCTCAAAGAATCTGCTGCAAAATCAAAATGTATGCCTCTGATTTTTAATGTAATGTTCTTAATTAACATGTGTGGTAAAGTCTGGTTCAATCAATATTAATTACTTGCCTCTGCAGTTTGTCTGCCAATGACATTGAATCAACCTCCTTTGATAATAAAATGTTTTACCTACTTCATTCCAGACACTGTTGCCTTACTCCAGTCACCCGTTGACCAGAGGATGGGCAACATTCTTCCAGAAGTGGAGAACAGTGTTAGTCAGGCTTCCGTATTTTACCAGTGAGTGAATTTGTATTTTTTTTGATGTGAGAGAAAACTTTCTCATGAGATTCAGAATCATAGAAATATTTACGATGAAAAGGACCCTTGGAGATCATCTAATCCAATTCCCTGCTCCAAGCAAGCTAAAGAGTTCTTAAAGTCTTTGCATGTTATTCTTTGAAATGCCCTTTAAACTCTCTTCTTTTTTTAACTTAGAGTCTAAACTGTCTTTAAACTAGCCTTCAAACTCTTCAAACTCTTTAAACCCTAAAATTATTTTAGAATTTTTTAGAAGTTTCTAAGAAAAAAATGCCAGTGCATTCAGGAGAGTGTCATAGGTTAGTACCTTGGCTTCCTAAAATGTCTAAGGATGTAGCTATTGAATTTGAGAATAAACAGGTTTTCTGTACTTCTCAGAAACCCATATACTAACACAGGCACCTAGTTCCAGAGGTTTGTTCTTGAAAATATTGGTGTGGTGGTGTAATACAGAGCAAAATGATTCCAGCACAGCAATTAGGGTCAAGTGAATAACAATCTCAAAGCACAGCTACTGTGTCAATAACCTCAAAACACTGCAAGTTCAGGAAAAAGGAAAAAAGGAAAGCAACTTTCCTCACATTTGTTTCATTCCATATAAAGAAAGCTGTCTTTATAAGGCCATTCAGAATGACTTCTATGACAACCTGGAAGGGTACCAATAGATATTTGTAGTAAACAGTATTGGTTTGGCCTGCCAAGTGAGTAAAAATCCAAAGATAAGATAACGTATGTGCCCTTTAATATCTGCCTTTATTGACTCTGAAATGATTATACAGTTTAAAGCTCTGAATCCTACGGAAGGCTTACTCTGCTTTTTCTTTATAATGAGCCTTCTCTAGATTAGGTTTGCGTCAAGGATCCTAGGACAAGCTGTGATTCCTTCATCCATCTGTGGGCTACTCTTCCTAGGATCTGCCATCAGGTATAAGATGGAAATAGACAGTTTACACAACTAGGAGCCATTGTCTCAGGCTTTGCAGGCATCAGTGAAGTGGTCTCTTTTGGTTTTAGCCTTTTTTAGGTGGGGAAAAAAAGAAGGAAACAAGCTTTTTTATGTTGACAAATATGAATTTCATCCTTGATAATGAAGAGGTAAGCTACCAGTGACAGAGGCAGCAGACTGTGACAGTTTTGCAAATTGCAGGCTCAGACTGGAGTCAGAGAGCTTGTGACTTGCAGTAAGAATACTGTCTCCATCTCCAGCTTGCCAGGGACTTGCCCTGTCTCCTTTCAGAAAAGACCCTTCCTGCTGTGGCCTCTGTCTCATTTGCTTTCACATTACCTTAGCACAATCTGCAGTCTGCAGATCCACAAAGAAAGGCACAGCGATGCTTTTAAGAGATTTAAAGAAGCAAAAGTAAGGCAAGCACTTAGCGAGTAGGCTTAAAGTTACTAAACTAAGATGCATGCACTGGAAAAGTTAATAAGAATTTCTACTGGAAAAGTCGAAGAGTTCATATGCTGAAATCTAATAACTTGTTTAACTTTGAGTTAGAAAATTTCACCAAGATGAAAAGACCAGCTAAATTAGAAAAGCCAGCTACAGTGTAGCTGTGCATTGCAAATATGTCTCAATCTCATTTAATTTTCAACAGAATTGAGAGGCTATTAAGTTTCTGAAGAAAAATTGTAAGGCCCCAAAACAGCAACCTTTTTCAGCAACAATACATCACTGGTGTGCCAAGCCTGAAACCACCTAGGAGAACATGTGCCATTGAACAGTTTTTATCCCCTTTCCCTGGCTCCAGTCTTGCCTGTGGAATGTCTTGACGTTTTTTTGCATGCTACCGTGACCAAAAAACCTTCCTGGAACAGATTCAGCATTGAAGGTAATTACAGCTGTGCTACAATCATAGTGTAGTTTCTTCAGAGCAAGGCCAGTGACAAGAGAGGCACCCTGCTGGCAGCTGTCTTGATACAGTGAAGAGCTTTTCTTCAGTTGAAATACATCTGACTAAAACTTGTCAGGAGGCAAGCTGGACCAGCCAACTAAAAATAGCATCACCACAGAATTGAAGCTTCTGTGACCCTTTACTGAAAGTTTCTCAATACTCTTTGAAGTTCTTTTGCTGGTGTGGAAGACAATTTAGATGACGATGATGAAAGAAGCGTGGTGACATCTAGACACTTCATGAGTCCTGTAACTTCAAATCTGAGAACAGCTGAGGTTGCTCTTATTTCTTTGATCATTTGGCCATGGTCAGGCAATTTTAATTTCATCACATCATGACAGAGCCTTTGACACAACTGAACACAGAAGAGATGTTTACTTATCTACAGTATCTTTATGGGTGGGATGATATATTTTTTCCCCACAATGATCCATTGGTTATTTCCAGGGAGGAGCAACTCCATTATGTAATTACTTGTTCTTTAGGGCACTAGCACATAGGTCTCCATCCCACCCATGTCCTTTCAATTTAACTGGTACTCATACTCTTATGGGAAGATAAGGTGTTAATGTGAGACACCAAGCACTAGTGCATTGATTACAGAACCTGTTTATCAAACCCTGCTGTCTGCTTATTCTCTGAACTGCCTGACCACATTAAGGTCTTGCATGAAAACAGTTCTGGTCACAACAGATGGTGCTAGATGAGGGATAATCATAGTCTAGTCCAACATTTCACTTAGCCGGTTTGCAACACCTGTTTTACCAATACTCACTAACAGTACAAAAAACTAGGAAAAAGACAGCAGTGAAAAATCAGATTGTGCATCTTAAGAGTTCAGAATTCATGTCCAAAGCTATATTACCAATAAAGCAAATGTTAGCTCTCATGTTATTTCTGCATTACATTACATAGGATCCATTGTAAATGGAAGTGATTTTAAAAGTTTTTTTTCAATATAAAGGGCTTTATTTTGTGAGCAGTTGTTTTTTATGGTGTGTCAAGTGTATTTCAAGTGTTTACAGAGAAGCTGGAAATTAGTCTGATGGTGATGGGCAATACTTGCTCTGTTTGTATAAGTTCCTTTAAAGATGGATCAAGTGGAATCCCACAGAGGGATGGGGTAGTTATATCTTGATGATGATCAAACCTGCCTGGAGAAAAGAAGCTGCAGGAGATGGCAGCCTGAAAGTCATGTGAGGAACCGGCAATATTCAGGTGAAGCAAAGAGAAGCCAGAAACTAGGCCTTGAAAACAATGGAAATAACCTTATGAGAAATAAATTGTGGGAAAATTTTTCTGCAGATCTGCCTCTGAGATGGTGAGAATCACAGTTCAAAGCATAGGTTCATCCTTCGAGGTCACAGCAGGCAACAAAAGATGTAAAGCCTTTTCGTTCTAATTGCTTGCCTGCAAACTCACCAGTATTTTAGTTGATATTATGACAGAAGTTGTTTTGTTTGGGTTTTCTGTTTGGTTGGTTGCTTGGGTTTTAATATTATTATTATTGTTATTTTAAATAGCCTGTTAGTCTTCTTGGAGGACCATGCTATAGGCAGGTTAATCCTCAAGCTCCAGCTGACTTGTGCTGTTTTGTGTTGACACGAGGAAGATCAGTGAACCTTGTCCTCTCATTCAACAGCTATAAAAGAGTGAAGCAGCTTTCTGAAGCTGCCAGGCAACAGGGCTGTCACCACCACAGTGCCCGAGCAGCCGTGGTGATGAATGTCATGGCTGTAGAGCATCTTCACTTTGGCTCACAACATGCTCTTTTCTGCCCTTCAGGTCACAACACTGAGTGCACTGGGTGAGATTGTTACTTGGGTCTCTGGCAGTGACTCCATCCTGGGCTGCCTAGTTGGTGGCTCATGCAATCTGGTTCTTCCCTACAGCTGTTAATTTACACTTCACTCGTTCTCCTCTCACTGGTTTGTATTCCCCCTTCTCACAATTCTAAGTATATTTGGATATGCATAACAATTTTTTTTCCTTCTCTCCCAAATTGACACAAAATAACTAATTTTCAATTAACTGGATATCATCAACAAATATCTCTCGACCAGTCCACAGATCAAACAGCAGCAGGTCATGTCAGGATACAACCCTGAAGCCAGAGCTGTTCCCATTTCCAGGTAGTTGTTGACCTTACCGAGCATTTTTCCCTTATTTCTATGCAGATCCTGTTCACTCAGAGGAGCTAATCCCCTATACCTGATACTTAAACTGAGAGTAGTGAGGTGTACACTGCTCCTCTGAGTTAGCTCCTAAAGGACATGCATGAACAACAGCTATGGGGAGAGGTGCACAGAACAGCTTTTCTGATGGCAGTTTTTCACACCACCTTTGGATGCTACAAAAAGCTGACTGGCTGAAATTCTTCCAGATAAGACTATCTGAGTAAGAGATCATGGAGTCTGACTAAGTGAACTGCCCAGGTTTAACAAGATAGGAATGCTGCGTTGGAATTGCTTGCAGGTTAAAGGCTGTGTGCCCCACAGCACTATTTCCTTCGTGACCAGGACTATCTGTTTGACCAAGAAGTGGTGGAACAGAAACCAGCCATCAGCTGATACCAAAATCTGGGACCGCTGAGTCTGGTGGAACATAACCTCACCTTGCTAGAACCTGAAGACATGTAAATGTTATGGTGTGGTCAGTGATATAGAAGTTGCTGACAGGTCATGGGTACTTGATCTACTCTATTACCTAAAAATTTATTAGTGTAGAATTTGAACTATACCTGGGCTTTAATAGGACAACAACAGCAAAAAAAGAAAAAAAAAAAAGGTTTTCTTGCCTAATCAAATTGTATTCATATAGCTTTGGCAGTTGCTATGGTCATACTTAAACTTTCCTGGAACATGAGGTGCAGAACGCAGAACTCTTGTTCCTGAACAAGAATCACATAATTTCCAAAGTTTTCAAGTGGTTTTGGAGCAACAATAGTTGTAGTTAGTGTCTATTCATTGATAACCTTTGGGATACGTTAGGCCACTGGCATTACATGCCCATCCTTAGTCTTGTTTGAAAGCAGACTTTGGAAAAGCTGGGCAGATCAAGTGCTGTGCACACTGGGAAACTGGAAGAAACTGATAGCAATGCTTTGAAGTATGTCTGGAAGCAAGCAAGAATATGGAACAGGCAGGAAAATAATTATGTCCTCCTCACTGTGAATAAAAGCCTGAGAACAACAGCAGCCTGGAAAGGAGACTAAGAAAGTCATTTGGAAGCTTTAATAATGCTATGATCCATGCAGGAATGTAAGTTGGGAAAAATAAGCTCCACAAGCCAGCTACCAGCTGAGAACTGAGCCTTGCCAAACTTTTAATATGTAATAAATATGGCACAACTTGGCAGCAATAGAGTTCATGTGATTCCTGAAGTAACATACATCTGATTTAAAAATGAAGTCACCATGAAAAAGAACCCTTTTACAAGCAAAGACAGCTGTAGAACTGATGAAAGCACATTTCTCAAGAAAACGTAGCAGCTAAAAAAGAATAAACTGGTTTTAATTTACAATTCATTCAACAATATATATAGAGGAAGTTGTATTGAGAAGCCCAGTATACAGCATTCTCCAGCACAAATGGCTTGGAACTGAAATAGTCACATGTACTCATGGAAGTATGAATGAATTATGCAAATATTATTCACATACACAAAAATTGGAAATTCTGGATAAAAGGAAAATTTCAAGATAGGCCCACAAGCTGGGAGTGAGATAATCACAGCATTAAAGACAAATATTGGATTGCTCAATATGTTGTATCATGGGCCTAAATAAACTGATACAAAAAATCCATAGGAATAAACATTACACAAAATAATTTAAAAAACCCCAAAACATAAAATCATGAGGACCTTTTGTGCCTGGGCTAAAAATTCAAGCTCAGAATTCTAATGAATAAGCAATTTTAAATTATCACACAAATGCAAAGACTTAGGTGGGAAAGGACCTTTGGCTCTCTTCTCCCATCCCCTGCTCAGAACAAGGCTGACTTCAAAGCCAGGCTGGGGTGGCTTAGGGCCTTGTCTATTAAAAGCAAAATGCAAGAGGAAAGCATAATTCCTCATGGCAATCTGTTCACAGCTGATGCAATTATATCTGAAAGCAAATTAGTGATTAATAACTTTTTATTCTAATATTTTACAAGCTGCCAAGAAGCAGTGCCACTATGCCTGATAAGTGAATTTGTTCATGGTTGGATTTGAGAGGTCCTTTATGAACAGTTTCAGGTGGTATCTGAAACAAGTTCAGGTAGCTAGGCTGTTTGTGCAGCATGAGGAGTCATAAAGAAATGTGAGAGTAGGTAAATTCTGTACTCCTGACACCTTCAAAGTGGCCATCATTAGCTCTCTAATATATGTTAAAAGGTGGAAATCTACCACTAGTACTGTAAAACACCTTTCTGTGCCCACCTGGTGTTACTGTGGCAAAACTTCAAAGCCAAAAAAGAATTATCGGGGAATATGTTAGATGATGGAGGAGGGGGTCGTGGGTGGCAAGGTAGATAAAAGGGGTTTGTAGGAGCTACAGTCTGCCTCTTTAAAAGCCTAATTTCCAATAACAGCCTTAGGTGAATGAAACCCTTTCTAAATAGCTACTACAAAGCAAGCTAGCACCAACCTTTTAACAAACAAAACTCTACAGACACTTCACTTAAAGTACAGAGACTTCCACTGAAAGACTACCCTTAAGCTTAGGCAAGATGCTGGCAAACGTGGTGCAGAAGTTCTGAACTACTGAAGTGCTGTCCAAAGCCAAGTGGTGTTCTCAGGCCGAGCCCGTGTGCTAACGGGAGCATTGCCTACCCTGGATACAGCCACGGTCTGACCATGAAACAGCCACACCTGGCAAACCTTCATCCTCCCTCATTGGCTACAAGCGAGGAGAAAACAAAGGTCCTGCCTCCACAGACTTAGCCAGCCTCTTCTGGGCTATGCCTCCAGGGCCTTGTCCATATAAAGCATGAAAATTCCCCACAGCAAATTCCTCCTCTGTGCTGATAGGTATATTGACACAAATCCAGCTCACTGATGGGAGATCTCTGGCGTCTGAAGTTAGGTACAAGTAGCAGTCTTACATGAAATACGCCCTTCAGCTCTGTGTGCAACACAGCTCAGACGTTTCCAGCCTGTTACTGATCAACCTAGTCAGATTATTCAGTAATAATCTTGGCTCTTTTTTTGTCAAAAAAATGTTCTGAATTAATTTCCGTTCTTTTTTGAACATATTTAGTTCTTCATTTTGAAGGAATGGTTTCAGAAGCACCTGTTCAATGTTCTGATTACAAGAGAATCAGCCATTGTTCCCTTTTTGCTTGTGGCAATTTGTCAGACTTCCACCTAACAGTTATTGGGAAATGATGTAATTAGACAAATCTCCTCAAAAGACTTGCTCATGAAAAGTCAATGAATCTATTCTTCATCCTCTGTTATTTTATCAGTCATCCATATCCTGATCTGTTAGTTTTGATTTCTCTCAGGCCATGTTCCCCATAATTTCCAACAATTCTCAGTTACAATTATATTTTGATTATACATATTTTTAAAAGCAAACGTAGCACAAGGAGAAGGATTTGACAACTACAGATACTGCTCTGAACCTACTGTGCAACACTCAGATGTTCTGTAATAAAGGTTTTATTTTCTATCAGACTTTTTTTTAGAACACACTTTTCTGTTGTTTTTTTCAATCTTCTCAAGAGGCAAACTTCATCCTGAACATGCCTGGAGCCTAGAATTGGGGTAAAATTACCACACAGAGAGTTGGAGACAACAAAGGGAACAATGGGCAAAACATGATCTACATGTATGTCTCACTAGGGCACCTGTTTTGAGCAGGGTATAATAATACTACTAATAATAACCAAAACAATTTTACTAATGAAACAAATGCAGTTATGCCTGTAGAGGAGAACCTTACTGCCTGACTCTACTTCACCCAGCAAGGCTACTGGGGAGGAGGAGGAGGCTGGGGTGGATTTAAACCAGCCACAGCACATTACAGAGCAAAGTTATGGAAATGAGTTAGGAACAGGCTGAACCCAGGTCTGCTTTAGAACAGGAAGGGTGAAGACTCTCCATTGGAAAGCTTGGGACTTGCTACAAACTCAAGAGCATGGACGAGGAACTGAAATTCTGTATTAACATATGTTCTAACTACCACAGCATAGTGCCTAAATTCCCTGTTCTTTGTGCCTTCCTTCCACCACTCCCACAGCACTGCTGCCACAGAGGAAACCACCTTCACTGATGTGACACCGGAGGGACTGCCCAACTATGCTCCATACAAAATAGCTGTACTTGCACAAAAATAGCTGAGAGTTCAGCTGTCTGTTGGGGTCCAATGTTGCAGTGGTTTCGGGAGTACATTTTGAAGCACTCCCATCAACTCGATTTTACAGTCACAAATCAAAGGGAAATTGCTCTGATTGTCAGCTGTGTAGACCAAACACCACAGCTTGGTGTAAAACCTGAGAATCTTGCAGCCCACCCACAAGGGCAGATTGCTGCCCCATGAGTTAACAGTTATTTCTTCAGTCAGCTGCTGAATAAAAAAACTATGATGTGTTTCTGATTTCTTGAGAGACTCTGAGACAGAAATACTTTTGCTCTGCCTATTTTCCTGAAAAAAAAAAGCATGAGATTTATGTGCAGCATGACAAAAAGAAAAAATGGGGGATGATTTTATTTTTTCATTTTTCTTTATTGCTTTATTACTTCATGGAGACAGTGTATTTCAAGGATATGTTTAATCATACTGGAAGTCAACAGGCATCAGTCTTTATAAAGCTGGCTAGGGGTGAGGCTAGGGAACAGGTGAAGGGATAGAAACTTATAAAGCTTAAAATATCCAAGAGGGCGTGGAGCCTCAGAAGCTCAGTTTCCAGAGGCAGGGTGAAATTTCAACATGGAATATATTTTTCCATCATTTAGCACTGCCAGTGACTCCCCTTCCTTGAATGTGGGTACTCACCCCTACTTCCGGAGGGTCTGGAAGCCAGCCCAGCTCACCCTGTGCGGTGCTTGTGTCAAGCAGATCCACTGAAAACCAGAAGAGAGGGGAAAAAAATAAATCGGTGACCCGACTTATACGGCCCACGGAATGGTTTCATCCTTGTTTTGTCAAAGAAGGTAAAGCCTGCATTTCCTCTCTCGACCCCCACCCCCCCTACATGCTTTGAAACCTTTCACGTTCAAAAAGCATGACTGGAGGCGGGACGGAAGGATTCAAGACAGGGCAGCTAGCCAGGAGGTAAAAGTCTTTTTGCTAATATATGAGACCCTCTCCTATACACATCCAAAAAATGCAACCCTGACAAATTTTATCACTTCCTAAAACTGTCCCAAAAAGGAAGAAGGAGGCTGAAGCCTATTGAAATGGCAACCCGGCATTAGCAGCTGAACACATCTTTCCTTGAAATAGGAAGGCAGCAAACAAAACGGGTGAAGAGGAAAGCAATCAAATAAATTACCAACACAAAAGATCAATCAGTGTCGCCTGGAGGGACTATTCAGTACTTGAAACACAGTGGGAAAGTACAGAGGCAGTGTGAAGTTGTAGAAGGGACTTTCCATTGTCACAGTACCCAAAAGCGAGGAGATGCATCAGTTGTGCAAATTGATGAGCCCCCTCCTTCTATAACTCAGACTGCCCACCAGCTGACAATGGCCTAGAAATCGTTTAACCCTCTCCCGACTTTTTTGGCCGGGACATCAAGAGAGACTAATGGTTCCGGCCATAGCGTGGCCACCTCCTGCGGAATTGCACGGCTGCTTTAAGCCTTGCTGCTGGAGTCGCGTGACAAAGGAGAAAATCATTGGTATGTTCATTTTTAGCCCTCAAAAGAATTTGAAAATGCCATCACAGTTTGGCCTAAAGTCTTGATCTGAAGACACGTTAAAAATGTGTCACTTTGTAGGCAAACACCGAGAAAGCAGAGGAGTTGGAATAAGACATACTGTGGGATGTGCAGCTTCGTGCCTGCCTTTGGGTCTGCTGGTGCTGCCAGAACAGACTACTGGTTTCTGTGCACCTATCGAAGTCCCAGCTTGGGAACACAGGAAACAGGAAAAATTCTTTGGATTCCCTTTTAGATTCCTGTGGGTGTATTCAGAGGGGTCGTTTCTAAACGGCTCAGAAAAGAATTTGGGGGTGAAAGGTAGGAGTGGGGAGATTTTTAAATGGCATTTAAATAACCAGGTTTCCTCCCCCTCATCTGACTGTTTTACAAATACTCCCTGCCAACTATAAGTAATAGTGTAAAGTGCAGATCAGCAAGAGTCCTATGGAATGAGGAAGCAGGCTGTGGGCCCAGAACTAGAGATAAGAGGGATTGCGCTGCTGTTCTCACCTCTGAAACACCCTTTCAGGATTGGGAGAAGGGAAAAGCAGGAATCCAGGTTTTGCAAGTTCCAAGTGTTCACAATATGGTCATACGGCAAAACCTTCCTAGCCACAGACTCCCTGTCCAGACAAGGCTCCTCATTCACCTCCCCTCTACTCTCAATCTCTTTATTTGAGATAATATTCTTCTGTGGTTAGCTCCAGAAACCCCGAGGGTGAGGTAGCCTGCCCTGCCAGAACCATCACCCAGATAACATCTGTGCTATTCCATCCTCTTCAGGACAGTAGCAGCGATGTGGAAGAGAGAGGGGCTGCATGGCAGGCTGCAGCTGAGCAAGGGAAAAGAGACTTGGAAGTGGCCAGGTCAGGAACCTGGAAGAGCCTTTGTGCCATGCTCTGCACTGTCAGCAATGGCAGCTCCTTCAGCTGCGGAGTGGCCACTGGAGAGACAAAGTCCATTGCCAAGAAGTACTTCTCAAAGTGAATCCCACAACAGGGATTCTCCACGGGAAGGATGATTGAGTCAGTAAGACTACAGAAGCAGAGGAATACAAGTACTCAGGCGCTGCTAGCTCTCCGGTCCACAGCTTTGCTGCTAGGAATCTCACGTGGCTGTCCAGCCACAGGGGTGGAGGTGTCCCCAGAAAGAAGAAAGGCTTCAGATAAGAGAAGACGCTGGGAAAATGAGCTGTTCCCCTGACAGACAAGTTAAGGAAGAGTGGATCACAGACACAACCCAAATGAGATGGCTGAGATAGGGGAGAAGCTGGCAGACAGGTCCCTGGCTGTTACTGCCAACTACTGGTCACAGGCTTCTGGAAACAGAAGCCTGCTTGGTGCCACCCGATATTACTTCTCACCCAGGCTGGCCTTCTCCACAGTGTCTGCCAGCTGCATCCGCCATGTAGCTGGATGCTCAACAGAAATGTACTTGTCAAGGACGCTTTTAAAATCACTCAGCACTCACAGAACCAGAGCTGAGCCCATGGCTGAATGGCCAGTTAAGACACAGTCCCCTCAATCGAGAGCCTGGAGAAGCGAAGAAGGACTGTCCTTGGGATGGAAAAGCCCCAACACCTCTTGCTGTACAGAGCTGAAGTCCCTGGCAGGAGCTGACTGCAAGGAGGAGGTGGGAAACGGAGCAGAGATTTACACTTCCCTCACCTCTCTATTAAAAGTTACCATTCTCCCATGTTTCATAACCTCTGTGAAACTACCAAGATGGAAGGGAAAAAAATCACTACATCTAATAAAAGAGAGTAAGTGGTACAGAGAAGAGAAACATGGAAGCCTAAAGAGGTGGAAGAGGAAATTTTAAAGCCCAGCTCCGTCTTCCAGGAGCAGGGTAGGTAAGAGACTCTCCGATAAAATGACTGTCTGCTTGCTCACAAGGGTTAACTCCTAAGAGGGCTTCCTGAGGAAACTGCGGGGGTGTTGCCAGAAGAGGGGAGAAACTTTCTGAGTTTGTGTTTAAACTTGTTATCTGCACGGCCCGTGTTTGAGGGAACCGGGCAGAATTCTCTTAGATCACCGCATATGCCGAGGCATTTGTGCTTCAACTGGGAGGAGGTGAAGGAGGGGCAGAGCATACCTGGGCTCGTTCACTGAGCCACCGAGACTGGGATGGGATTTCCAGGCCGTGGTCCCCCCACACGCGGCTGCCCTTCCCTGACCCCGCAGTCGCTCTGAGGTGTCCCCGGAGCCCCAGACGCGTGGCGCTGGTCCCGTTCGCTGCCCCTTCGCGAGGTCGCTTTCCCTGCGCGCCCCAGCCCAGCCCTCCAGGCAGAGGGACCGGCGGCGGGTCCCACGCTTACCTTCTTTCCCGTGCACCTCGGGAGGCAGGAGAGCCCAGAGGAGAAGGAGCCCGAGGNGCTGTACTTGCACAAAAATAGCTGAGAGTTCAGCTGTCTGTTGGGGTCCAATGTTGCAGTGGTTTCGGGAGTACATTTTGAAGCACTCCCATCAACTCGATTTTACAGTCACAAATCAAAGGGAAATTGCTCTGATTGTCAGCTGTGTAGACCAAACACCACAGCTTGGTGTAAAACCTGAGAATCTTGCAGCCCACCCACAAGGGCAGATTGCTGCCCCATGAGTTAACAGTTATTTCTTCAGTCAGCTGCTGAATAAAAAAACTATGATGTGTTTCTGATTTCTTGAGAGACTCTGAGACAGAAATACTTTTGCTCTGCCTATTTTCCTGAAAAAAAAAAGCATGAGATTTATGTGCAGCATGACAAAAGGAAAAGATGGGTGATGATTTGATTTTTTCATTTTTCTTTATTGCTTTATTACTTCATGGAGACAGTGTATTTCAAGGATATGTTTAATCATACTGGAAGTCAACAGGCATCAGTCTTTATAAAGCTGGCTAGGGGTGAGGCTAGGGAACAGGTGAAGGGATAGAAACTTATAAAGCTTAAAATATCCAAGAGGGCGTGGAGCCTCAGAAGCTCAGTTTCCAGAGGCAGGGTGAAATTTCAACATGGAATATATTTTTCCATCATTTAGCACTGCCAGTGACTCCCCTTCCTTGAATGTGGGTACTCACCCCTACTTCCGGAGGGTCTGGAAGCCAGCCCAGCTCACCCTGTGCGGTGCTTGTGTCAAGCAGATCCACTGAAAACCAGAAGAGAGGGGAAAAAAATAAATCGGTGACCCGACTTATACGGCCCACGGAATGGTTTCATCCTTGTTTTGTCAAAGAAGGTAAAGCCTGCATTTCCTCTCTCGACCCCCACCCCCCCTACATGCTTTGAAACCTTTCACGTTCAAAAAGCATGACTGGAGGCGGGACGGAAGGATTCAAGACAGGGCAGCTAGCCAGGAGGTAAAAGTCTTTTTGCTAATATATGAGACCCTCTCCTATACACATCCAAAAAATGCAACCCTGACAAATTTTATCACTTCCTAAAACTGTCCCAAAAAGGAAGAAGGAGGCTGAAGCCTATTGAAATGGCAACCCGGCATTAGCAGCTGAACACATCTTTCCTTGAAATAGGAAGGCAGCAAACAAAACGGGTGAAGAGGAAAGCAATCAAATAAATTACCAACACAAAAGATCAATCAGTGTCGCCTGGAGGGACTATTCAGTACTTGAAACACAGTGGGAAAGTACAGAGGCAGTGTGAAGTTGTAGAAGGGACTTTCCATTGTCACAGTACCCAAAAGCGAGGAGATGCATCAGTTGTGCAAATTGATGAGCCCCCTCCTTCTATAACTCAGACTGCCCACCAGCTGACAATGGCCTAGAAATCGTTTAACCCTCTCCCGACTTTTTTGGCCGGGACATCAAGAGAGACTAATGGTTCCGGCCATAGCGTGGCCACCTCCTGCGGAATTGCACGGCTGCTTTAAGCCTTGCTGCTGGAGTCGCGTGACAAAGGAGAAAATCATTGGTATGTTCATTTTTAGCCCTCAAAAGAATTTGAAAATGCCATCACAGTTTGGCCTAAAGTCTTGATCTGAAGACACGTTAAAAATGTGTCACTTTGTAGGCAAACACCGAGAAAGCAGAGGAGTTGGAATAAGACATACTGTGGGATGTGCAGCTTCGTGCCTGCCTTTGGGTCTGCTGGTGCTGCCAGAACAGACTACTGGTTTCTGTGCACCTATCGAAGTCCCAGCTTGGGAACACAGGAAACAGGAAAAATTCTTTGGATTCCCTTTTAGATTCCTGTGGGTGTATTCAGAGGGGTCGTTTCTAAACGGCTCAGAAAAGAATTTGGGGGTGAAAGGTAGGAGTGGGGAGATTTTTAAATGGCATTTAAATAACCAGGTTTCCTCCCCCTCATCTGACTGTTTTACAAATACTCCCTGCCAACTATAAGTAATAGTGTAAAGTGCAGATCAGCAAGAGTCCTATGGAATGAGGAAGCAGGCTGTGGGCCCAGAACTAGAGATAAGAGGGATTGCGCTGCTGTTCTCACCTCTGAAACACCCTTTCAGGATTGGGAGAAGGGAAAAGCAGGAATCCAGGTTTTGCAAGTTCCAAGTGTTCACAATATGGTCATACGGCAAAACCTTCCTAGCCACAGACTCCCTGTCCAGACAAGGCTCCTCATTCACCTCCCCTCTACTCTCAATCTCTTTATTTGAGATAATATTCTTCTGTGGTTAGCTCCAGAAACCCCGAGGGTGAGGTAGCCTGCCCTGCCAGAACCATCACCCAGATAACATCTGTGCTATTCCATCCTCTTCAGGACAGTAGCAGCGATGTGGAAGAGAGAGGGGCTGCATGGCAGGCTGCAGCTGAGCAAGGGAAAAGAGACTTGGAAGTGGCCAGGTCAGGAACCTGGAAGAGCCTTTGTGCCATGCTCTGCACTGTCAGCAATGGCAGCTCCTTCAGCTGCGGAGTGGCCACTGGAGAGACAAAGTCCATTGCCAAGAAGTACTTCTCAAAGTGAATCCCACAACAGGGATTCTCCACGGGAAGGATGATTGAGTCAGTAAGACTACAGAAGCAGAGGAATACAAGTACTCAGGCGCTGCTAGCTCTCCGGTCCACAGCTTTGCTGCTAGGAATCTCACGTGGCTGTCCAGCCACAGGGGTGGAGGTGTCCCCAGAAAGAAGAAAGGCTTCAGATAAGAGAAGACGCTGGGAAAATGAGCTGTTCCCCTGACAGACAAGTTAAGGAAGAGTGGATCACAGACACAACCCAAATGAGATGGCTGAGATAGGGGAGAAGCTGGCAGACAGGTCCCTGGCTGTTACTGCCAACTACTGGTCACAGGCCTCTGGAAACAGAAGCCTGCTTGGTGCCACCCGATATTACTTCTCACCCAGGCTGGCCTTCTCCACAGTGTCTGCCAGCTGCATCCGCCATGTAGCTGGATGCTCAACAGAAATGTACTTGTCAAGGACGCTTTTAAAATCACTCAGCACTCACAGAACCAGAGCTGAGCCCATGGCTGAATGGCCAGTTAAGACACAGTCCCCTCAATCGAGAGCCTGGAGAAGCGAAGAAGGACTGTCCTTGGGATGGAAAAGCCCCAACACCTCTTGCTGTACAGAGCTGAAGTCCCTGGCAGGAGCTGACTGCAAGGAGGAGGTGGGAAACGGAGCAGAGATTTACACTTCCCTCACCTCTCTATTAAAAGTTACCATTCTCCCATGTTTCATAACCTCTGTGAAACTACCAAGATGGAAGGGAAAAAAATCACTACATCTAATAAAAGAGAGTAAGTGGTACAGAGAAGAGAAACATGGAAGCCTAAAGAGGTGGAAGAGGAAATTTTAAAGCCCAGCTCCGTCTTCCAGGAGCAGGGTAGGTAAGAGACTCTCCGATAAAATGACTGTCTGCTTGCTCACAAGGGTTAACTCCTAAGAGGGCTTCCTGAGGAAACTGCGGGGGTGTTGCCAGAAGAGGGGAGAAACTTTCTGAGTTTGTGTTTAAACTTGTTATCTGCACGGCCCGTGTTTGAGGGAACCGGGCAGAATTCTCTTAGATCACCGCATATGCCGAGGCATTTGTGCTTCAACTGGGAGGAGGTGAAGGAGGGGCAGAGCATACCTGGGCTCGTTCACTGAGCCACCGAGACTGGGATGGGATTTCCAGGCCGTGGTCCCCCCACACGCGGCTGCCCTTCCCTGACCCCGCAGTCGCTCTGAGGTGTCCCCGGAGCCCCAGACGCGTGGCGCTGGTCCCGTTCGCTGCCCCTTCGCGAGGTCGCTTTCCCTGCGCGCCCCAGCCCAGCCCTCCAGGCAGAGGGACCGGCGGCGGGTCCCACGCTTACCTTCTTTCCCGTGCACCTCGGGAGGCAGGAGAGCCCAGAGGAGAAGGAGCCCGAGGGAGAGCTCCATCCCGCCGCTGCAGATGCTCAGCCCCGGGCTGGCCGGAGAGGGGGCCCGGCTCGCAGCCCCCGCCGGCTCCGGCCTCCGTGCCCGGGCTGCTGCGGGCAGCGCATGGGCCTCTCCCGCAGCCTCCCGAGCGCGGCGCGCACGTTGCACAAGCGCCCGCCTGGCCCACGGTGGTGATGAAAGATCAAGGCGAGTGGGTGGAGAAGCCTTACTGCCTTTACCTGTTCTAAGGGGCTGGTCACAGACTTCCCATCTGGCAGGCAAATAAACCCACCTTAAAGGCAGCCACCTCTTTCCTGGGAGCCTCCCTCCACCTTTGCTCCACTCCCGTAAGAGGCTCCCGATTGCCACCTCCTGGGCAGCCCTCGTCGGTCCCGCCGGCACCGGCAATGGCTTTAAACTGAAATTTTAGGAAGAAATTCTTCAGGGTGGTGAAGTGCTGGAACAGGTTGCCAGGGAGGTTGTTGCTGTTCCATCCCTGGAAGTGTTCAAGGCCAGGTTGGATGGAGCCGTGGAGCAATCTGGTCTAGTGGAAGGTCTAGTTCCAACCCCCATGGCAGGGCAGTTGGAAACAGATGATCTCCCAGGTCTCTTCCAAGCCAAACCATTCTGTGATTCTGTGATCTATAATAATGGGGCTAAAACCACTGAGCTATCCTCACTGAATATGTTTAGGAAATCCATCTGTACACAGGGAGAGCGGCTCATTTCATTCCCAAGTATGTCACAGAGTATCAGCGATACCACTTTGTCTGGCAGAATTACTAGTTTTTGTTTAGTAAGCTCCTCAGCATTGATAAACAGTGTCTGCTTTTCAACAAAAAAGAAATCATGGGAGAGGAAGTAAACTAGAAGGATCCTTTCTCTGTTCAGGAAGACCTCATGGGACTTTTAGTTTCCTTCCTGAGGGACATAAGTATGAAAGAACTTGCCTTTGTTCTGTCTCTTCTGGCATTCATCAAGGATGTTACTCCCACCCATACACAGCTATTACACCCCTCCCCGTAAAATACAGATGGTATTATTACACTTACACTTGCTGTATGGCTGCATTCCTCCTGCTCTCTTCCTCCTCCTCCCCAAGGAAGGCTAAAGAAAGGACCTTGCCAGGTTGCTTAGAGAGGCTGGGGGATCTCCACCCTTGGAGATGTTCCAGATTTGCCAGGACATGGCCATGACCAACATATCCACCTCTGCAATCAGCCTGCTCTGAGCAGCATTTGGGACTGTGGAATCTCTGAAGGCCATTTCATTTAATTTTTCAGTGAATTCTGTGATTCTCAAAGCATACATTTTGAGAAAGCAAGATCTATCCCAAGATGTCTGAACACAGGCAAGAGAAATTTCAGAACAAATGGTTAAAACACTAAGCTTTAAATTTTGCATAGCACATGAAGTAAAATACAGGTGCAAATAATTCAAATGTAAATGGCGTTCAGAGTAGTTGTACCTTAAATTTGTTACAGTTTAATACTGTCTAAAATTCTCTTTAGTAGTCCACAGCGCTAAATCTCCAACTTTTATGGCCATGTTTCCCCCACATTTGAATTACTCCCACTGCAGGAGTCATAAGATTTTTTGGTCTACAACCCATACGTTGAGTTTGTGCTGAGGGAATGCGTCCATTTAGGTCATTTGTACAATTCTGTGCTGTCTTCAGTCTGTGATGTAGCAGTGGTGCAGACAGACCTGCAGCTAACTTCTCTGTGGTGGGATGACATAGGAAAGGCCAACATAGATGTGAAATGTGGAAGAAACATTTGCAACTGGAGGATAACACTCTAGGGGAGGCCAGGAGCTCATGTCCTTCCTCAGGGAAAAAAAAAATTTAAAAAATTCAGTGTTGAGGCCTGACATTGGGTTCCTCAGGGCTAACAGAGTCTGCATCTGTAAAATCCCAGAAGTGACAAGTTCTGGAGTGAAGAGCCTTGGGATGCTCTGTCTCCATTTCACTGGTGTGCAGATACTCAGAACATTTGATCTAAGAAGTAGGCAGGGAACTATTTTCTAGGACTTACTGGAGAACATGGCCTAAAAAAGATTTACTTTCTTTTTCTCCCCCTTGTGATGTTGGCAGATGGGGATCAGCCATTGGGGTTTTCCAGATAATGGTGGTCAATAATCATATGTATTGCTTTGTGTTTTTTTCAGATTGGAGATCACCTAACGTAGCTCCCAATCAGAACGCATGTACAATGATAGTGAAACAAAATATGATCTAATGTTACTGCAGGATCGGGATCTGAAGAAAATCTATAAATATGTGGAAGCACACAGAAGTAAAAACACCAAATGCCTAGAATTTTGCTGATATCTGTAAAAGCCCTGCTAGACTGCTTTCCCTTTCATGTGTCCTCTGCACCAAAATGCAGATCCAAAGGGAAAAAGAGGGAATATACACAGAGGCTGTAGCCAGTAGTGTGAGTACCACACATGCACTTTCATACAACTCTGCTGAGTATTTAATGGGCAGTGTTATTCTATTTGTGCATCACAAGTTTGGATTTTGTGTTTGGAAATTGTTGGGCAAAACTAATTCCCTTTCTAGCAAAAAAAACCCAAACAAAAACACAAACAACAAACAACTAAACCAAACAAATACCAAACAAACAACAAATAAACAAAACTGAAAGAACTTAATTTAAAAAAATCTTTTTATGTTTTGTTTATAATCATATTCTATGATTTACATCTCCAAAGCCTCTCACTCCCATGGTTTCCTAGTGAGCATGCTGTCTCTGGCTTGCATTTTGGTGTTTGGAAGATAACTGCATCTTTTCAGCTCACTCTCAGCATGTCTTTGGGCTGAATCTCATGCTGTATTTCTTGTCCCTCTGAGTATTTCTAAATTGCAGGGCACTTTTTTTCCTGCCATTTCCCAGTATCCTGTTTTGAGTATCACTGTGATTAGGTATCCAGTTGGAAAAGATCACCACACAACACACCTGGGCTTTCCTTCTACAGCTGTGTGGGCTTGTGGTGAGGGAAGTGAGGAAGAAGGCTGTGCACCAGGTCTTGTTTGGATGTGCTGTTGGGAAAGTCAAAGGGCACTCCCAAGGCTGAGTTGGGACGTGCTTCTTTTGAACTGCAGTTCAGACAGAACTGTCTCATATGATTCTTACAAATTGTTTACTGTGTTTGCTGCTCCTCATATTTTAGAATGAGTTTCACCATTGTGCTGCTAAATGATTTTGCTTACAGATGCCAAATGAAACAGAACCTAGAAATAATCTCTGGCATTTCTCACTTGATATTACTTCCCAAATTATCAAAGCATCCCTTTGGTACTGATAACTTGTATCTGTGCATCCTGAACTGGCTTTCAGTAAGGTATCATAGTAACACAGACTTATGCGTAGGTTTTCCAGAGGCCTCAAACGCATTTTGCAGCAAGCCCCGCTTCAGTCTAAAGGAGTAACTTGCTCTTCGTCTGGGGTCTCTGATTCAGTCCTTTTATCCATTATTTCTACAAGTCTAGGAATAATCTATGACAGCTCTGTAGAGCGTAAGATATTCTCTATTTCAATGTCTTATTCCTTGTAGAGAATTTGTGCTTTTTGTCCCTTATTCTCACCTGTATGACCACAGTTAAATATTCTAGTGTTTTCATTTTTATCTTCGAAGGTTTTCTGGATCTACTCCACCAGCAATTGTCTTAGAATATTTCAAACAGCTGACTTCAGAATGCTTTTCTGCAGAAAATACACTCCTACCATTTAGTGGTTTAAGCTCTTAAATGAGTTTGGTATATGGATATTTTTCATTCAGAAGCTCAGATTTTATTTTAAATAGATATTTTCAACTCCTATGAAGGAGCACAAGTAGCTCCTCTGGATCACAAAGCAGCCACCCCTCTATGTTAGAGACCTGAGGATCTGACTGCACAAGTAGTCAAGCTGGTTATCTTTCTCCCCTGAGAAAAAGAACAAGGACAAGGGAATGAATGAAGCTGATAGAGACAAGGCGTAGATCTGAGTTTTCATACACAGAAGAAACAGGGGACACTCCCTTATTCTTCCTCACACATGCAGAGATAAACACCCTTGGAGATGTACAAGCTTCGCTTGAAAGGCCCTGAGCAACCTGACACAGTTTTGGTGTTAACCCTGTAGTGAGCAGGTATTTGGTCTAAAGACCTCCAGTCATCCCTCCCCACATTGGTCTTTTTCTCATTCAGTTCATCATTGGTAGATGAGCAATCACATCTTCTTCCACCAGGAGTGTAGACAGTTCTTTACTTGGGCTCCAGTCAAAACAGGAGGGTAGCTTCCCAAAAATATATCTTCCACCTAACAGAGATGTAATACAATACACGGGCTAAAAGATGTCTGGTATTCCTGAATAAAACTCCACTTCCTTGATCATCAGCAACACACCAATAGATGTTTCTCTACCTACTGATGCCCTGGCTCGACACCTGATCAGACAGAGAAGAGTGTTTGTTCTGCTGCCTGAACTGCAGGCTTGCTGGCTTTTGTCTCTGGATAAGCTTATCCTGCCATGGTCTGCCATGCTCTTATTTGGCTTGCAAAACAGGACTGAGTTAAATTATTACACCATTCTGCAAATGAGGGGGAGGACCTCGCTTTTCCGCAGAAAGTACCTGAGGTAGTTCTCCTGCCGTGTTATCCCGGCTCTGCTCCCCCTCGTGGTCCGGCGGCTGCGGAGCCCCGGGGGTCCCGGCTGCCTCCGGGAGAGCGGCCGAGCAGGAGGAGTGACATTTTGTATAGACAAGCAATGAAAACCAAGACATAATAGAATCTGATTCATTCTCCTAATCATAAAACTTCCCTAAGTGGTACAAATCTGGGTCACCAGAGTTAGTTACTTTCTATTATATTATTGCAGCACATTATATACTTAGAAATCTAAAAAGTGCAGTTCTACCCTTAACACTTGTCTTTGAGAGTACATTTTTCTTGGGCACCTTTCAAGACATTTATTTATCTTGGCGACATTAAGATTTCACAAGAGGATTAAATTTCTCTTTAAGCATTACTAACACAACAGCGTATGTGTGATAAACATAAAATCTGACCCAGATAAATCTGATTTCTGGTAGAGATGCTGATGACTTATTCCACTACATTACAGAAAAGTAGGATTATAATATTTTTAGTAGTTGAATCAAAGCTCAAAATATAGCAATAGTAACCTCTGCATGGCGAACACATACCTTTCTGTAATTTGTTCATATTTTCTAGCCATTCTTCCCCACTCTTGGAATAATTATGTTCAAGCATGGAAATATCTCACTGACATTGAAAAAGCTGTACTAAAATACAATAAAAAGACATACCACTATTTACTTAGATAGTGTGATTTTAAAATTATTTTTTCTTCTCTTACAGGTGAATGTGTGAGTTAATCAATCTTTTATTTTCTGGGGGTTTATAACACCAGATATTTTAAAGCTTTTATGTCTGTCTTTTCTAATCTGTTTCTTCAATGTATTTTTATGGTCCTCTTCGTAGCAAATTACAATTGCCTCCACAATCTAAACTCAAGAAGCTTGCCCATATTTGTTGCTGTTGTAGCTTGATCCTGATGTTTCAGGGTTGGTGTCCAGTGCAGAAATGAAATAGTTTCCTCTGGTCACTGTGTTAGCAAGCAGCACTCTCCCTGAAAGGTTTCAAGGTGGACTTCAGGAGAAGGTATTTGAAACAGACACACTGCAGGTAGAAAGAGGGCATTGAACGTGTTAACATCTTCCCAACTCACTGCCAACTCTATTCCCAGTTCAGCCTCCCACTTGATTTTTTGAAACTTGAACTCATTAATTAAATCAAAACATGAAAACTAAAATGAATGCTGAGAGCAACTGTACACCAAAACCACAATGAAACACAACACAGATTTTAGGAGACCTGATTTTCAGCAGTGACTAGGCTAGAGGCCATATGCTGCTGAGCCATCAGATCTTCCCTCAACTTTACATGCCAATTTGTAGAACCAGACGGTCTTACATCTTTACATACCAATTTGTAAAACCAGACTGTCTCAGATTCTTGCACTTATGCAGGTGAAGCCAAACGTACACACTGGGTGGGTATCGACCTTCCCATTCTCACTTCTTCCTGAGCTTGCTTGGAAGACAGCTGAGCACAATAGGATCTTTAGAGCCAAGACCTTTAGGTTAGGGATACAGTGCTGGAATTATTAATAACACCTTCAGTCAGCTTTTTGATGTGGAGGTGCTTGTAGGGCAAGGCGAAACTAATTCTGAAACCAACCAGCTGGCAGGAGCTTCACCTCATTTTCAGCTCCCCTTTGGTCTCCTGATTAGTTTTTGTCCTATGTTCCTGGTTGCTTCCTGAAACACTCCTGTAAAGGAAACTTAAGGCCTGTGCAGCAACCAAATTGATTAATAAAAAGCTTGTAGACATGTTTAATTCTGTGGAGAAATGGCAGATTATTTATTTCTTTCCCATTAGCTTGTTTATGGGGGTATGGACTGTATTTATTTTATATCATATAGGAAACTATCAGACTTTATATGCTGGATACATAATTTCATATAATAGTAAAAAAAAAAGCTCAGGAAGGACTCATCTCTCTTCTTTTGTCTTCTTTTTTTCTTTTTAAGACTCCTATCTATAAATACCTGCAAGAGAAACTCCTATAGCATTCTAGCCTTTATAACAGTAAAGTATGTAAATAGTAAAGCACAGTAAATACTGCTCCTTTGGCATGTTCATAATAAACTTCGAAAACAGAAGCCTAAAGAAAATCTCTTACAACTTTTCACCCTCATTATATTAACATCTATTTTCTTGGTTTACTACTAAGCCCACATCCATTTCATTTTACAACTCCATTGTTGTAATAGCTGTATTAATTTCACCTTTCTGCTTCAGATCAAAGGATTAAAAAAAATCTATTTGGGTAAATATAGGATTATTTGCAGGTTTTCTAAGATTTTAAGAAAAGTGAAAGAAAGCAAGGCTGGTGGACTCGCTTTCAATGTAAGCCGAAACAGACAGGATGTGATAACATGACTTTGTCAACAGAAGGTAAATACACTGAATTTTTTTCTAAGCTCTTAAAACTGGACTTTTGCCAATCTTTAAACTTTCCTTACCATTAAGAGAAACAAATCCCCCCTTAACCACAATAGAAACAAATCCCTTAAATAAACTTTTTGTATTTATATTCCTAGGAAAATAAGGATTTTCTTTTAATGCAAGTGCTTTTTTAATTCTTCTAGGAGATTGTTTATTTACAGGAACAATTTTTAGGAACTGTCTTACCTGGATATACAGCAAAACATAATAGTGTGAAAAAAACCCAAAAACTTAAAACCAAAGCATTTTTCACTGGTTTCTCTCTATTCTGAAAGGGAGGTTTCACTTGTATCCTCCCAGTATCACTGGTGTGGTAGTAGCTCTCAAGGAACCACTTTGAAGTATCTCCTTGAGGGGAGGAAACTTTCCGTGGCATGTGCCATTCAAGGTACTGGACCTTGAGTATCCTGAATGCTGCTTAAAGTCTGTGCCATCACCCCCCAAACTCTCTTCATTTTTGAGAATGTGGACAGTGCTGATGTGATCTTACAGGCTGAACTCTTACAGGCTGGGCTCTGGTGCTCCACAATTGATAAGATCTGCGTTCTCACACAGTGCTTGCTCAGTGCCGCCTTTACGAAATTAATTGCAAGGGTGAATACTCTGTTTCTATGGCTGTGTAAACCATGAAGTGACTCTTAGTGATGCCCTAATTGGTTTCACTGGAAAACTTCATGACATCTATGTTTGCCAGATCTCAGGTCTCTGCAAATTTGGGAACGCAAGCATTCTTCTTCCAAGAAAGGACAAGACCATTTGTGAAATGCAGGTACCCAGCTGTACTCATTCACTGGGAAGTCTTGAATCCCTTCCCAACACAAAAAACTACAACAACCATGGAAAGAGCTTTTCCATACCTTTCTTTGGTTGGAGGTAGAATGTGCACTTGTCAAAATCTGCACTGCCTGACTGGATTCTGCTGTTCCCTATGAAGTTCTGAAAAGAACTTAGAAATTACCTTTTTAAAGTTATTATTCTGTGCTCATGCCTACACCAGGGATGTTGCTGCCTTCCTTCACTTGAGCTCTCTCCAGCTCTCAGCACATGGTGTGCCGAGTCAACAAGACTGAAAGAGCCACATGTTGAGCAGAAAAGGGACCTCAGGCAGGTCCAGTCAATTAAAAGATAACACTTTAGAAAGGAAGTGGATCTTATACATTGCTGCTGCTCTTACCTCATAAGCTACCCCTCTTCCCACTCTTATCCCTGAGTCCTCTCTACAGACCTATACAGTGCTCAACACAGCTGGCATGGGGTGGGGGGAAAAGGTGCTGTGAATGGATGTGGGACTACTGATGGGGCTAGTCTTGGGCTAGTGGGTGTAGGAATACTGGTGAGGATGGTCTTGGGCTCTGGGATATCTCCTCACTTTGTTCATTCCAAGGACATTGGGTAGAGAAAGTGACTTCTCAGAAAGCCTCCACTGCTTGTTATACTTCCCACAGGTATCTCAGAATGAAAGAGTCTCACCTGGCTGCTGCTTGGGTCATGTGATCCCTTCCAGAGGCACCATCTGTATCCTGGTGGTGAGGAGAGGTCTGCCCAGGCACCTCCCTTCCGCAGTGGTTCTTGAGCAGCGTCCTAGTTCAGGGGACAGCCCTGCTATCTTCCCACAGCTGGCAGCAGGTAACAGTTATCTCTCTGCTATCCCATGCCCACAGCTGCCAGAAAAATGTGAGGGCCTCTGCCAAAGCTTTGAACAGTATTATAAACCTCAGTGTCTTTCTGTCCTTCAGTTTTATTGCCAGGCATTTGGACATATCAGTACCTCCTAGAAAGCAGGTTAGAAACTTCTGATGCAAAGTCCTGCTAATCTCAGGAAGGACCTCTGGCCATCTCAAGTCCAACCAACTGCTTGCAGCAGGATTAACTTCAAAGCTTGATTTGACTTGACAGGATTTAGAATTGATGCTTCTTATTTTTCCTGTACTCATTACAGTTACTTAATAGCATTTGATTCAAAGTACTTCTCTAATGTAATTCTGAAGTACTTCTCTACTAGTACATAGTGTTCTTTCATTGAGACCCTCCCCTTCTTACTTTTGGAAGAACTGGCAGGTGATTACAATGTTCACTGCAACTTTGATCATTTTAAATAATGCAGCTAAATGTTTGCCCACAGAGTAATTAGGTATTCATTGACATGAGAGCCAATATTTTGTGTTAATGTTTTAGGCAGGCTATGCTGTGAACTTGAAGACAGCTTTTAATGTCAATTCTAAATTCCACATTTCTCTTTTGTCAGAAGGCTCCAAGTTAACTTCCTTAGTTACAGTGCCAATTTCTTACATTTGTCAAATCCACTTACCATAATTGTTAATGATTATAGCCCAGAGAAAGCAAGTATCACTCTGCTCTCTTGATCTGCCCAGAGAGAGAGCTGAGGGCAGCTGGGGTGCTGAAATTCCTTTGGATTAGACAGAAGAACAGAATCAAACATTTCAATTTTTTCTCAATCATTTTCTGTGTGAGAGGTGGGTTCTGAATCATAGAGTCTCTATGGCCTTTAAAGAGACACAGGAGAGGGAAGTATTAAATAAAATAATGAAGTTGGTTCTTTTCACCCCCTCTTCCTGGCCAAAATTGATCATCACTAATTTGTCTGAATCACCCTGTTCCTTATACACATAGGAAACTCATAAAATAACACTGGCACCTTTCAGACTCTTATGTCTGCTGCAGTCCAGCCTGTGCTGTAATTCTCACTGGTTTTGCTGAAGAAATTGCATTAACTGTGGCAGCAGTATTATTACTTTTACAATTATAGATCTCAACACTCCCCAGGCATTCATATTTATATGATGCAGTCTTTCCTGGTAAAAGTCACATGGTAAGTAAAGTATCTCAGCCTTTATGTTGCCATAGGAACAATCCAAACCTAAAGCATCTCCCTGTAAAAGCAAATATGTTTTTGTTTCCTGCAGAACAGGCATAGGAAAGTCATACTCTTGTTAAACTTATGGCATTTTAACTTTCAATATCTAGAATATTTCAAGGTTAGATGAGTTTACACTAATAATCTTTCCATTTGTCATGGGATGCCAGAGTGCAGCCTTCTGTTAAATTTGGAGAAAACCACAGCTATTTTACCTTTCTTTCTAGCCATGGACTTTCTTCTTCTTCTAACCTTCCTTTAAGCCCCTATAGATTTATTGTGCTGCTAAACTTACCGGTCTAAAATTTGTACTGACTACCCAATTTCTACTGTCATCTTGATAGAAAAATAATGAAGCCAATTCTTTAATATTGGTTTATTAGTTTTAAAACTTTTTTGTTGATCTTTTGATAGTGCTGGGATGACTATGAATGTAAGCCTGAATATGTATGTGATCAGAGAAATGAGAACAGTGATTGATTGAAGATCTTAATCCTCACAACTCACTAAAGCATTTTCCTTTAGATTGAGTGTTATGTTGGAGATTTTTTTGAGCAGAGATATCTTTTTCTCCTAGATATAGTGATGCATGCAGAATTCTGCTTGGATATTTGCCTTAGTGAAGTCTATGGTGATCTGGTTATGGGGCTGTTTTCCAACGAGCATGTGTTTGTTCTACTAAATTTTATCACACGCACACATCACAACTCTGACAGTACCCCAGTTCACCTGAGCTATTTTCTTCCTCCTCAGCATTTTTCGGAGGATCCCTCTCATTTCCTTGTTCCTCAGGCTATAAATGAGGGGATACATTAATGGAGTAATGTTGGTGTAGACCAGAGACACCAACTTGTCTCGAGCTGGCGAGTAGCTGGACTTAGGACGGATGTAAATGAAGGTGGCACAGCCGTAGTGCAGCAAGGTGATGGCCAGGTGTGAAATGCAGGTGGAAAAGGCCTTGCCCCTTCCCACAGGGGAGGGGACGCGCAGCAAAGCCGCAGCAATGCAAAGGTACGAGGCCAGGATGAGGAGGAAGGGGAGCAGCAGGAGGAGCACACAGGCCGCCAGCAGGGGCAGCTCGGGGCTGTAGCCCTGCGTGCAGGCCAGGTGCAGCACGGCGGGGACGTCGCAGAAGAAGTGGTCGATGCGGCGGGACCGGCAGAAGGGCAGGCGGAACACGGCCAGCGTCAGGCCCAGGGCGGCGGCGGCGGCGGCCAGGCCGCAGAGCAGCGCCAGGCGGAGGCAGAGCCCCGGGCTCAGCAGGGCGGCGTGGCGCAGCGGCTGGCAGATGGCCGTGTAGCGGTCGTAGGACATGGCGGCCAGCAGGAAGCACTCGGCGCCGCCGAGGGCCACGAAGAGGAGCATCTGTGCAGCGCAGCCCAGGAAGGAGATGGTGGTGCCGCCCGCCGCCGCCAGGCTGAGGAGCGCCTTGGGGGCAGTGACTAGAGTGTAGCAGAGCTCGATGGCGGAGAGCTGGCAGAGGAAGAAAAGCATGGGGGGGCGTGAGGGCTCCATGATCACCGCCATGAAGATCATCAGGTTCCCTGCCAACGTGACCAAATGAACAATGAGAAAGACAAGGAAGAGGAGGACCCGCAGGCGGAGCAGCTCAGAGAAGCCGAGCAGGAGGAACTCCATGGTTGCACCAGTGCTGGCATTGTCCCTATCCATGCAGCCTTCACATGGCATCTACAGGAGAGAAACAGAAGGCAAACAGCTGAATTCAATGCCTGGCAGTCAATTCTATATTGGAAATAATGTTGCATTACTGTAGAATTAGTGTAGTAAAGCTTACTGGGTAGGGAGGAAGGCGATTTCAGTTTAAAAAAAACCCCAAACTCCAAACCTGATCTCGCTCAGCCACATTCAGCACACTCTCAGACCCATATTCTCACAACCACCAAGGTTCTTGTGCCCAGACAATCTCCCTAGGATTCTTTGCCACCATGCTGGTGACAAAGACTGTCAGCTGTTGGGTCTTCATCCCTTGTTCTGAGTTATTCTTAGGTTTGTGACCCTGTGTGGGTTTTGAACACGCATTAGGTACCTTTGGGAGTTGACACTGATTAGTCTGACTGAGCTGTCCTGCTTTTGAGAGTCTCCATTGGACTCTTCCTCCTGATCTGCGTGTCCTAAGAAGCTGCAGGCAGAGGCGTTTGGGTCTTGACGACCATCAGCTCCTAGGTCTCGCAGAAGCTGCCGGCAGACCTGTTAATTCTATATTCACAGCACTTCTGCAGTCCCCTACAGCTGTGTCAGCGGTGTACAAGGACAACCAGGCAGTGAGCTGGAGATTCTGTGCTACAGACTGACTCCAATTTGTGGGAATTTGAGGTGTTCTCTGACTGGCTTTTCCTTCCTACACAGTGGGTCTGCTGTGAGGTTCATACAGAAAAGAGGGTTTCCGTGATTAGACATGAGGATTCAGAAATTAGGGCTGACATTTTGGCTGCTTACATCTTTATGCCTGGCTCAGCCCTATGGCATCAGCGTTAAAGTAAACAAGCTTTCATTCTTAAAACCAAATATGTGCATGGTAACATACATAATCTATAAGAGTTTTTAAGGAAAACACAATACTAATATCCTGGACTTGGACACTGAGGTGTTGCTTTTAACAGGAAGAACAGAAATTTCCTAGGAATGTGGAATGATACAAAGCTATTTAAGCTGAAAAATCTAGGAAAGATAAGAATGTAGAGACATGCAAAAATAAATTATATATACTGGTCATGGTTGAAGAGAGTTCATTGCTCACACATACATCAGTGAATACAGTATTAATTGCAAGGAATAATTCCAAGTTTTTCTATACCTTGCCTTAAAACAGAAATAAAATCAGAGATGCCTTGAAGACTTCTGCTTATATAAAAATCCAAACAATATTTAAGTGTGAGACAAACTGGAAGATTACATGAAATGTCATCAAAGACTAATAGAAGGAATGTGAAATTGGTGGAAAAGCAATTAGTCGACATGGGTATTTTCCTGGAAAAAGATGTTTAAAGAAAACTCCAGAAAAAATAATTAATATAATTGAGGAGATGAATCTGCTTATAGCCTACAGACCTTTGCCTTTTATTCTTTTTTCTTTTTTTTTTTTTCCCAAGGTTTCCTTCTGATTCAGTATCTCAGCAGCATTCAAAACATCGGGGGACTCCGGTGAATATGAAAATATCCGCAATTATATTGCCTCAGGTGCAAAACTAGGAATTTAATCAGTCTGCCTCAGAGCATAAGTAAGCAAAATTAACAAGCGAGGAAGAAACTACCTTAAACACCAAAAAATAATGGACAGTCAGCGAAGACCAAGGAGGAGCTCTTTAGAGAACACAGAGAGAGCAGTGATTGTGCAAAAGCAAGTAAAAAATACTACTGCTAGACAGTTTCCAGCAGTTATAAAGCCATAGTTAACTCCCCCATCCACGTTTTGCTGCTGCAAGACCTCCCCAACAGCAGTTCTAAGCAGTCTGGCTGTAAATCTTTCTTGACACTCTGTGCAAGCAGAAGGTCTTCACTGAAAACAGGATAATGGGCTGGTACATAACTGTGGACTGAGTCACTGAGGACCAGCTGGGGCTCCCCTCTCTCCAAGTACTGAGGCATTGAGGATTCTACTAAACACAACAGGGCTGAGAAGTGGGGAAGAAGCAGGGGTTTCCCTTCCTTTCATTTGGAGCTGTTTGCTTCAGTGACAACGTACCTTCTCTGGGTTAAAAGGTAAGAACATAGAGATTTCTTCCTCTCGTTGATGTGTGCTGTTCAGCCTGGGCTGAGATTATGTTTCTTGCCCGCTCTGGGCTCCCTCTGGCTCTGGGTGTCCCTAGAGCCTAGGTTTTCTTTCAGCATCTCATGGCCAATCCTCTCTGGTCTTCTGCAAGACCCGGCTCCTTATATGCCATGTGAGACAGAAATCTGTCCTGTTCCCTGCTGCCTGTGCCCTCCCTGCACCAAGGACAGGCAATTCCATTCCTCACAAGAAAGGGGGGGTTGCAGGTTTTCTGTAAATCAAGCAATAGGATATAATTGCATCTTCAGAGGATGGCAGACTCGCAGCACCCTCCTCTCTTGTTCTCTTCACTAAAGCAATTGAAAGTTGCTGATTACTGATGGGGCTGCTTTGTACCTTGTGTGGCAACATTCTAAGTAACAAAATTAGTTGCTGCTCTTCTTAAATAAAAATAAATCTGTGGGTCTTTAAGTAAGTTTAAACCAAACTAACATTTAGAGGTAAAGCAAAACAGATATAAAAACTTTGAACGCATTTGTGCGTGGAGTTTTCACCAGTTCAGGTGACCCATTATTTCTTACTGGCTCAGATGAAATTGCCATTCAGCAGTTGATAGGACTGAGATTATTTGAGACAAATTTATTTTTATTGCCATTGTTACATTAATTCCTGGCCACTTACACTAAAATAATTAAAGAGATCCGTAGCCTTGTGTGAGTAGAAAAGAGTGGCAAAGTCAAGATTTTCGACTGCTAATATGGATCTGCTTGGCAGAAACATGTAAATATGGTACCTCAAGATTTTGGACACAGGACTTGGTTTAGAAGGAATCCTTTCAAAATGTTCTGTCATATTTTATCTATGTGGCTTAGTAATTTTGGAGCAAAACTGCTTCATGCATCCATCCAGTCTGGGACTAATTGAAGAGGCAACAAGAACCAACCACTTGCCAGGCTGCAATAATAACAATGTGTCATGCAGGTGAAGGAAAGTGATTATTCCCCTTTATCTGTCACACATCTGTAGCCACATCTGGAACACTGCCAAAGTTGTATTTAAGTATTTTTACTCTATTTTAAATCTGTCATTTAACTTCTTGGAATCAGAGCTCTGACAGTGGAGTCTATGCCCTTTAGTTTCTTGAATCACTTGCTTAACTTTCAATTTTTTTTTTTTCATTTCAACTCTTTTCTTTAAGCTCCTTATTTTTTAAGGTTCTGCAAACAATTCAGGGCACAGAATGTCAAGCTTTTACAAAACTGAATTCTGAATCTGTCTTGAATTCTAGGTAATATTGTATAATACTGAACAAAACAGCAGCCCTGAAGCCTCTCTCGGTGATGCGTTGTCTCTGCAGCTGTAACAGGAGCAAAATCATGGTGCTGGTAATTTTCTAATTACACCTAGCAAGTTGGGCGGTTTATAAATGGAAGCAATTCTTTACAGTGAAGTCTATTTTAGTCAAATGTTTTGCAGAGCAAGACTGCTCCCTCTAGTAAACTCTGTGAGAATTTCAGGACACCAGCTGATTAACTTATGTAGAGTTTATCTTTGTGTTACAAAATAGAAATTCAGGGGCTCTGGTGCTATTTCTTACTTTATCCTCTTCTCTGACCCAAACTGCAGGAGAAAATCTGCTGCCTGAGTAACAATGCAAAAATAATCATCAGAAACTACTTTGACAAGTCTGTTCCATCTTTCTCATCTTCAGATGGTCCTTTCCTCCTGCTGGACTGGAGGTGAACCGAGGTGAGTCAGCACATACCCAGTAACCAATACCACACAGTCAGCAGTTATACGCACTAATTTTTTTTCACCATAGTGCCCAGCCTTACGCTGAAATAAATCAGGCAAATTACTGTTTCAGTCTGTGTGTGTGCAGATAAGCCATCATTTATTAACATGCAACTTACACCTCCCCGCAACGTTTCAACACACTCCCACATGCTGCCTCCAAAACACGGCTCCCCAAAGAGGGGAGTGCTAGCTGGAGTGAGCTGTGCAGCCCCGTGCCAGAACACACAGCAACCAGACAAACAACAAGCAGCAGAGGATGAGAATATGCATGTCAAAGCGACTCCATACTTCCGCCTCCAGCCCACACCTTTCAGGTTCCCAGCGCTTCCATTGCATCAGCTTACAGCCAAATTCATAATAGATTATTAAAAGCTGCACGTTGGCATTAGTGTTTGCATGTCTTGAGTCTGCAGCATGTCATAGAGCTGTACATTCTGCCTTGCTGCAAAGTTCAGCCCTGCTCTCCTCCCCCGCACTCTTAACTGTGTGATTTTTTTTTTCAGTATGTGCCTGCAAGGCTTTGGGACTGGCCTGCCTTAGCCCGAATTTGTATAAAGAGTTTCTTGGAATCCAGCTACAGTTAATGAATCACATCATATCAGCTTCTATCAGCAATTGCAACATACTTCAGAGGATATTCCCCTTGGTCTTCAGAAAAAGGACCAGTGCTGGGCTTGCCTATCCACACCTGTGAATCGCCAGCCTGCTCCAAGGAAGGCAAGAGAACCTGGGAAACTTAGCATAATATGAAGCAATCTGGGCAAAATGGAAACTACTGAGAGAGGTACCAGGAAACCTGGAGGAGAGGGACAGCCAGACCCCACAGTGGCCAGGGAAATGGCGCTCTCAGCCCAGATAACACAAAGCTCTTCAGCAGGCTGAAAGCAATGTCCAAGCAGCATGAAATACCTAGCCAGTGGTAAAAGAGAATAAAGAGGATAAGAAAGATTGCAGATCTTTGCATGCAAAAGCACACTGATATTTATCCTCTGGGGGTATTTTACTGCTGCAGAAAGTAAAGATTTTGGCTGTCATAGCTGCACTGATGTTCTGCTGCAGGTACGTTCAGTAGCAGAAGCTACTGTGTTATTCAGAAACGTCATGGTGACTTATCTGATTAGAGAACGTAAGGCAGTTTTAAGGTAGATTGCTTGAATTGGTTTTGGTGGTTGATGAAATATAAGATTCTCTCAAATGAAAATGTTAAGGGTGGCAATGTAAAAGTAAATGCTAATATCTTTTGAGAAAGTGCATTTGTGACTCCAGTACAGCTGATTATGATCATAACACAGCAGGGCCAAGAGCTGAAAATTCCAGCATCTTTACAGAGACTTTTTAACAGGTACGGGATCCCTATTCTATAATAAACAGGAGTCAAATAATATTATCTCCCACAGAGGCAAGACACTGAAACAACTGGGCATAGCCTTTAGGAGCAGCAGTGTATCCTTATTCCCACAATGTTCAGAGATTTCTGGAAACAGGGAACTGAAACTGGCTGGTGTGGTTAACAGCAGGATGGTTGGCATCAATTTGCCTTGGTGAGAAAAATCATCACTCTGCTCTCCTTGAGTTTCTGTTGTTTGGCTAGATAAACTGTGCCTGGGAACTCAGCCTGGGAAAAATGCTGAACCATAAACCAACCAAAACAGAGTTCTGCAAAAAAAGGGCAGGCAACCTGGCAACTAACTACTCTTCATGATATGTTAAAGGTGGGGCACTTCTTTCACCTCATTGTACTTACTCATAGTCTAACACAGCCAAAGGCAGTGTCCTGCGTCTCTGCTAAAAAAATGTTTGTACAGATCAGTTAATAGTATCATAAATGTGCAAGTTTTACCCATTTGGAAAAAAAACGAAGTTACTAGAAGAAAACTCTTTTAGAACTGGAGAGAGAAAGGACAAATCTAAAATAGGAATTCATGAATAAAAGGATGAAAATATTTAACCTGAGAACAGCAAGTGAAAATGAAAAAGACAGACCAACTGAAAATTAGGCTACAGGCCCTGGAAAACATTAACTAGAACTCCAGTAGTTAAGAAAGAAGGTGAGGATAGTAAGACTGATATTCTGAAGACAGATCTAAGTTTTCTTCTTGTATCTGAAGTTATTTTTAGATTCATTTGGACAACTTTGTGCATGTCTCTGTGGATCCAATTAAAAGTTTGGATTTTAACTACCTTCAGCCTGAAGGAGTCACCTGGAAAGAAACAGAGTAGCTGCAACTCTCATGGTCTTTGAAGGAGCTCAGCAGTGTTCAGCCCCTCTTGGGGCAGGGATGACAGCACTCTGGGACCTTGCTGAGAATCACTGGTGTTGACTTCCAGAAATCATGTATTTATTTTTTCCTGTGCAATAGTAAATGAGGCATTGTCTCACCTGAGCTCTTCCTTGGGGTGGCCATGACTGAGACACTCCACCTGGGGACATAATTTGGTTTTGCTGAATTCATTCTGATGCAACTACAGCCATTGGGAGAAAAACCAGAAAAACTCATTGTCTTATGAAGTTCTCCACAGGAGACACCATCCCAAGCTGATACTGCACACACTTCATCCCCAATGTACTCAACTACTACTCATTTCATCCTCATCCTCCTCCTCCTATCTCATGTTTGGTCATCTAGATTAACATTTTTCATCTGTGTCACTTAGAAACCCAAAGCTCATCTTCAGAATAGTGAGGTAAATAACTATTAGATCAATATGTTCTTCCAAAGAAGGTTTTGCAGAAAATAAACTCTGGAAACCAGCATCCCAGACTGAATGCACAAACTCCAGATGAACTGGAGCTTGTTTAGACAGAAGAACTGTGGTAGACAGTCAGTAAGTGTGGTCAGAGACTGCAGATGGGCTGTAGGATCCATTCTGGCACTCAACTCTCGAGGCTGTTTCAAGCTGTGTTTCAGGATAGTCTGTTGGAGGTGAAAGAAGAGAACAATCTGTCCCTAATTGTGGAAAGAATCTATGTTTTAGAAAACATACATACAGCAACTTGCTGGACTGGATGGCAGGGGAGCAGGTGCTCAGTCAAAGAGCCATCTAGCTGTTGCCTTCAGCATTCTTTAGCATCATTTCCACTTATTGTCTCACACAATGATGTACATATTATCTACTTCTCTTGTCTTGTTTCTTGTGTTCACAACATCTCTAAATTCTTACATAACGTAAGAGCAAACGCTGAAACAACTCAATGAGAATTCAGCAAACTATTCTCGGTACAAAGCCCAGCACTGCAGCACCACTGCAGAATACAGGATGAGATGCAGTAAAGTGTTACTAGTCCAGGTGTCTGTGAACACAGAATTACAGGAAATAGTTTCAAGACAAGTGGATGAAAGAAAGAAAGACTTTTGATTGCTTTGCTGCATAAGGACTTGATAGAGATAGGGGATAGGCTTATCAGCCTGCAGGGTTCCCTGTCTATAGATATGTAATATATATAATTTCTTCATTGTACTTCTTGGGTGACCAAAGCCCTTATCTGAAAGGAGACATCACATGGCACAACAGAATCATGAGATGCTTTGAGGAACAGAATAAGAGAACAGTAGGTCACAAAGGACAAAAAGATTAGGCCGTTATCAGCTTCTGTGAGTCTCAGTGAAGATGTGACTGTAATAGAGGACTCATGCTTGGGTGAGCTCTCTGGAAATCCCAAGAGTTGCACTTGGTCCTTGTGGGGTCCCTTCCAGCTCAGGATATTCTATTCTATTCTATTCTATTCTATTCTATTCTATTCTATTCTATTCTATTCTATTCTATTCTATTCTATTCTATTCTATTCTATTCTATTCTATTCTATTCTATTCTATTCTATTCTATTCTACTCTACTCTACTCTACTCTACTCTACTCTACTCTACTGTGGCACATTGCCTTTTATTGCTGAAAAATGCTCTTCAGCTGTCAGAGTCCTGAATCCTGTCCTGGGCTGTGGAACTGTGGGCACACCTAGAGTTATCAAGAGACCACACTCATATTTACATGTTGGTTGACCAGTACGACAGAGCTAGGTCTTGGATGGGTGATCTAAGGCCTGACACCTCTGGTGTCCCTAATGATTTCCAATTGCATGGATCTATTTGGTGCAAAGGCAAATTTATTCTGAATTAAGCTGCTTGTTAGAGCACATGCTAGCTAATCTGCATATTTATGCCTTTTCCTTTTTATTCAGACACTGAGAAGAGCTTCCTCCATATTCAGTTTTAGCAGCTTTCTTTTATTAGCAAAACCTAATTTTCCTTGATTAGAGAACATAGGATGAAGACCCTGTGACAGCCTGAGCAACAAACCAAACTAAGTACTCAGCAGTTCTTTCAGGCTGAAGAATGGGAAATGCAATGAAACTGCATCAAGTGGATGCACAACATTCTCCAGTGCTACAGAAGGTCTTCACTGAATTACAGAAACATGAGAAACCAGCCTGGAACACCCAGCCTCCTGCTCAGAGCCAGAGTATCGCTAACACTGCACCCCATCATTATGGACTTTTCTTACAGAGTCCTGGGAGTCTGCAAGGCTGGAGACTCCTTCACCACTCTACATATCAGTTCCAGTGCTGGGCTGCCTGTTGGTGAAAAATTTTCCAAATTTGCAACCAGAATCCCCTAAGATGTGGTTTACAGCTACTGACCATTACTGTTTGTTTAATGGAGCTGTAATAAACCTCTGATATTTGGGACTGAAAGTAGAGAGGCAAAGAGAAACAGGATAGGAAGGAGGAAAAACAAGATCAGTGCATCAAGACAACAGCCTCTTAGCACAGCATAAAGATGGAGTAGCCTTCTTTACTCTTTTTTTGCACAAAGGCACAAGGTGACAGATTTGAAGGAACAGAGGCACTGAAGACCTTTGCAGTAAGCACCATGTAAATGTAGTGCCTTCCTTTAAGCTGCTGTGCTCATTAGTCAGCAGTCTTTCTGTGCTAGGCAACTGCATTTGAGCTGGTTCTGAAATGGAAAGCATGAAATCCACTGTCTTCTGTGGTATAAGGCAAGTGCTCAGCAGGCAGAGCCTCTTGGCTATTACATTGCTGATGGTTTGTGCTGAGCTGATGGTGAAATGGAGATCAGCCTTTAGTATATCCTCGCTTCCATCTTCCATCTCACTTCCAGATGGATGGAGGACCCACTGCAACTGAGTCTGTGCTTGACAAATGCCTTGTATTCCTGGCAGACACACAGCAAAACTTTGTTTAACTGCTTTCCTTTTGTGTTTGCTTCCATCCCCCCATCATGAGCTCATCATATCTCTCTCATTCATGGCTTTAACTTCACAGAGATTACGTCTTCAGAGTACCAGACCAGGCAGTTCAAATGGGCTGCAGGTACGAAAGTTCATCAATGTATTAAATGCCAGCTGGAAATATCCAATGAAGCTCTTCAATATTTGCATGTTCTTAAAAACTGATATTATTTGTTCTAGGCTTTGATGAGGAGACTTTTGCTGCCTAAAATTTGGAACAATATTAATGTTGCATAAGTTAGGTCACTGAGACAGAAATCTTGATATGTGTTTCTAAACACTACCACTGGATACGAAAATCAGAAGAACAACATAATTGGAATTAGGTAATGCATATTGTTGTGTCTAAGAATTAAACTATTTTTTCAAGATTCTCCAAACTAAGGCTTTACCCAGCTTTTACCCAAGATGGAGAAAAAATATCCATACTTTTTCAAATCACTATTATGGCTTGGAGAAATCACAAATCTCATTTTGGAAGTTCTATGGCTGTTCCCAGAAGCACAGTTGCTTTCCCAGACAACAATCTTCGTACAGATTTTTCTTTTCAGGTGTTCGTATTAGGCTTAATAATACCCATTTTGTGCACAAAAATTGAGGACTGTGGAGCAATGGAAATGCCTGCCTGGCAGGTGCAATTCAAGATGGAAAATATAGCTCTGCTTGTCAATAAGTTGTACATGGCAGGAAAGTAAAAAGGACACAAGGCCACCCTGAAAAGAGTGAAGTCACTGGTAATAGAGATTTTTCATCATCCCACAACATTAGGCCCTAGTCAAAAGTGGGAGCAGACCAAGTCTGCTACTTGTCTCACAGAGTATTTCTTTAGAGGAGAAAAACTCTGGAAAAACATTTTGACAACCCTGTTGTGGTGGAAGGTCAATAGTCTGAACAGGGTGATGATGTCCAGGCAGATAAATGGGCTTAAAGCTCTTTCCACTACATTGAAGAGGAAAACAAAAGTCTGAAAATTCAGATAATAAGACAAAAGCAGAAATCTTTCCCTGTGGTCAACTGTGTGTCATGTTTGATGTACTGACAGTGTTAGGCCAGCATTTACATCTTTACCAGAAACAGTCTCCTCTGTTACACTGAACTTTTTTGAGAATCACTTCAGCCCAGGAATGGCTTTGAAAGAATATGTTACTTAAAACTGTAAACACCAGCTTTTCCTCCCCAATAAAAATTAAAGACAAACTGAGGATGGCAATAGAACTGGTAAGTATTTCATCCACCACCGCAGAATACACGTACATTGTTCTCACTGTCGCAGCTCTGCGGTGCTGTAATTACATTGCATTCAGGGGAAGACCTTGGCTGTCTGTGCTTGTTTTAATGGAGTGCTGGCAGTGTCAGCTGTGGGTGGCTGAGGGCAGCCCCCGGCGTGTGGCAGCCGGGGCAGGTGGCCATGGCCGTGTCCTTCCCGTGCCCACGGGCGTGCCTGTCCCTGGGTCACACAGCCGAGCCCAGCACGGGCTGCCCCTGCAGCCTGGCCAGGGACACTGGGAAAAGCAGCCCTGGACAGAGACCCTGCAGCCTGGGCTCAGCAGCTGAGCAGGAGGAGTTCCTGGGGCTGAACTCTGCTCATCCTCAGCTATCCCTACACACAGCACTGGAAAAGTGACTTGGCCAAAGCAGAGCTCTGGAACTGCTGTTTCCCCCCAGAAAAAAAAGAGCTTATGTAATTTTACTGTTCTTTCCTCTTACTTTCTCTCCTATATATATTTTTACCCTTTAGTTCCTTGCTGCTGATTAGCTACTTGCAGGAACTACCATGGGCTTTCTTAGAGGAGCATCTTGTGTGTTAAAATCCCGTGGATAAGCAGAAGTTATCTCAGTTCTCTTTTTCTTGCAGGTTTTCAGTACCTTATACTATTTTGCCATGTAAAAAGCAATGAAAATTCCTTTCACAAAGGTGAAAAATGTAACAGATTTACAAAAAGACATAAGGAGCAACCACTGAAGGCCTCTAGCCCAATATCCTGCTGACAACAGAGCTAACTCCAGTTAGGTAAATTCCTTAAGGCCTTGTGCGGGTGAGTTCTGAACGCTGAATCATAGACGATAGTTTGGGCTGGAAGGGAGGTTTAAAGATCACCTAGTTGCAACTCTCTGCTATACGCAGGGACATCTTCCACTAGAGCAGGTTGCTAAAAGCTCTTTCCAACATGGGCTTGAACACTTCCAGGGATGGGGCATCCACAACTTCTCTGGGCAACGTGGTCCCATGCTTCCCTACCTCCATTGTAGAAGATATATCTTCTGTATATCCTATCTAAATGTAGTCTCTTTCTGTATAAAACCACTGCCCCTTGTCCTGACACTACAGGTCATGGTAAAAAATGTCTCTTTCTATCTTTCTTATAAACCCTTTTTATATATTGAAAGGTCAATAAGAGTCAATAAGAGCTTTCCAGAGCCTTTGCTCCTCCAAGCAGAACCACCACAAGCCCCTCAGATTTTCTTCATAGCAGAAGTGTTCCAGAACTCTGACCATTTTTGTGGCCCTCCTCTGGACTCATTGCAACAGGTCCATAGTTTTCCTACACTGGACTCCAGAGCTGGACACAGCACTTCATGTGGAGTCCCTTGAGAGCCAAGTAGAGAGGCAGAATCACCCTCATGACCTGCTGGCCACATTGCTTTGGATACAGTCCAAGATGTAGTTGGCTTTCTGGGATGCAAATGCTCATTGTCAACTCATGACCAACTTTTCATCCACCAGTATTCCAAATTCCTCCTCAGCCATGCCACTCTCAGGTTCCTCACCTGGTCTTTAGCCTGATCTTTTCTGATGATGGGAGAGACTTCATTCCCCCAGTAGCTGTCTTGAGTTTTGGAGGCTTCAGAGATGTGGAAAGAGGGAATGAGGCAAAAAATTAATTGTTGAGTGCCTCAGCCTTCTCTGTATCAATTGTTACTATTTCTCATGTGTTATTTATTGGGGGGGTAGGATATTACGTTTTGTTTAAACTTCCTATTCTGGTCAATTTACTTATAAAATTCCCTCTTATTATTCTTTATAAATGAGGTTCCTGCTGTGTCTTGGCCTTTGTGATCTCATCCCCTTTAGGTTAGAGCACAATTACATCAGTTAGGAACATGAAAAAGCTCAGGGGACTTCTGTCTCCCTGAGATGCAGAAGGAGGTATTTTTCTACACTTTGTGCCTCTCTTAAGAGTAGCCAAAAAACTACATCTGCTTAGCCATTAGCAGTGTAGAAAGTCCTTAACTAAAATAATGCATTACTGTGATGTGGACAACCCACATACAAAGTCAGTGTTGGCACACAGGCTTCCACCAATTGTGCTCACCATAATCTCAGTAAATACGTGTCACTCAACAATCTCACCCTTTTGGTATTTGCACATCTTCATCCATCTTCATAACTGTCCTGACACAAGGTGTGATTTGGGAGGTTTGGACACGGCATCGAGGGGAACTTTTTCACTAGGAGTCAGTGCAGCACCAGAGCAGGTGTGAGGTAGTGCCTTCTTCATCAATACTTTCAGCACTTGGCAAGATAAAGGCACAGTGACCTGACATGGTGCTGAGGGTAGTCCCACGTGAAGCAGAATTTCTGAACAATGCACCACCGATTTGATGACATGGATGTCCATGAACAGAGGGTATCTTAACATGTTTCCCTTCCCAGCTTGACTGGGAGCTATTTCCACCACCAATCCTTTATATTCCTGTCATATTCATTCACTGTCAGGTAAGAGCCTTATCCAATGGTAGATTGAAGTTCAGACTTTGTCATCTTTGCTTAGTTTCAGTCCTTGACATGTTGCTAATTGTAATGACAGTGCAATAGAGAGTTCTGATAAAATTCCAGGCAAGTATAGCAGTTTTCTTCAAATACTGCAAGGATGGATTTAAAAAACCCCAACCAAAAAAGACCCTACCATCCTCTCTACTTCCCATTCATTTTAGGCTATCTAGGAGCACAGTAAAAAAACTCACCAAAACCATGACATTAGTGATTGCTATCATTTATTTTTCTAGGAAGCAGATATTCAGGCTATAGTGACCACAATCATCTGATAATGGCCGCCGTATTCTTCAAGTAATAGTCCAGCTAGGGACTAATTATGTCCGCCACACATATAACTATATTCTTGACGTGTTTCGTTTGCATTTTAACTTCTCATGCAAAGACTATGAGTAAAAGGAATTTCTAGCTTTAAAGTCTTACCTCTTTCTCTAAAAACCTCTTGCTGCTGGCACTGCTGCCCTAGGGCCAAAGGCAAAAGGCTGTTTTACATGATGACAACCAGCTCCTCAGGCACACTGGTCCCAGCTTTGTTGCCCACATCTTTCCAGTCAGAGCCATGATACTACAGTGTCCCTCTCACTCCTCATGGCCCAAATTAAGGCCAAGTTTTGTTACTAGCAGCAAACTCACCCTGCCATACAGAGGAAGCCCATTTAGGATCAGCTCACTAGAGCTACACCCTGTCCCTCTCCAGAGGATGGCAGCAGAGCCCAAGCAACCCTGAAGGACCTTTTTCTCCACCCTGGCTTACAGAATCACGGAATGGTTTGAGTTGAAAGGGATCTTAAAAATCATCTAGTTCCAATCCCCAAAGTTCAGACTTTGCTGAGCTCCCTGCTATTTTCAGGCTTAACCTAAGCAAGTTTTCCAAGGGATCCAGACATGACGGGATGAAGTAGTACTGATGAGTGCAAAAAATCTGGATGGGAGTTCCAGGTAACAACAGGAGAAATTAATGCAAGAAGCACTAGAGGAGCAGAACCACCTCCAGCCAAATGACTGTACTAGTGGATGCCCAGGGCTGGGGGGGGTCCTACCTGGATCCTCTCTGGTGTCCCCCACCCTGCAACTCCCCAGGATGTGCAAGGAGAGCTACATTCCCACTTTTCTCATTTTAAAAAATGGGATTTCAAGGCTTTGGGAAGGCTGACCTGCCACATCACAAGACTGCCTGCTGAAAATAAAATGTGTTTATTTCAGCAAGCTATGGAAAGTGTGTTATGGATGATTAGACCATGAAACAGGGCCTGGGAAAGTTTATGAGATAAGGAACTTTCAGTGTTAAATAAAGGTGAATGTGTCTTATACTAGTTGTAGATTGTTTTTCTTAAAGTTACCCCTTTTATGGTAAGCTATTTCCAGAATGAAATGATAATGCTATATTTATAAATAAATATGTCTATATCAACAAAAGTTATGTCTACAACAGGGTTGCAGCATTGGTGGGTAGGGGGAGAGTGTTTGACATTATCTACTTAGCTTGTGCAAAGCATTTGAAGCTGTACAGCATTACATTCCTATCTCTAACCTGGAGAGACATGAGTTTGGTGGATGGACTGCTCCAATGGATAAGGATCTGGCTGGATGGTCGCACTCAAAAGGTTGGGGTCAATGACTCAAGTCCAAATAGAGGCCAGTGATGAGCAGTTTTCTTCAGGGGTTGGTGTTGGGACTGGACTGTTTGAACATCTTTGCTGTCAGCATGGACAGTGGGATTGGGTGCAGCTTCAGTCAGTTTGTTGATAACACCAAGATCTGCGGGGCTGTCAAGGTGCTGGAGGGAAGGGATGCCATCCAGAGCGGTCTTGCCAGGCTGGAGTGGTGAGTCTGTGTGAACCTCATGAAGTTCAACAAGGCCAAGTACAACATCAGCCTGTGAGTTGGGACAATCCCAAGTGCAAACACAGGCTGGGCAAAAAGTGGTCTGAGAGCAGCCGTGCAGGGAAGGACTTGGGGGTGTTGGTTGACAAGAAGCTCAATGTGAGCTGGCAGTGAGCACTCACAGCCCAGAAAGCCAAATGTGTCCTGGGCTGCATCAAAAACAGCATGGCCAGCAGGGTGAGGGAGGAGATTCTGCCCCACTATTTCGCTCTGGTGAAAGCCCGCCTGGAGTGGAGTGCTGCATCCAGCTCTGTGACACGCCAACTCAAGAAGAACATGGACCTGTTGGAGAGGGTCCAGAGGAGGCCGTGAAGATGGTCAGAGAGTTGGAGCACCTCCACCATAAAAATTAGCCAAGACAGTTGGGGCTGTTCAGCCTGGAGAAGAGGCAACTTTGAGTGCCTCTTCCAGTACCTAAAGGGACTACAAGAAAGCAGAAGAGGGACTTTTTAAAGGGATGTGCAATGATGGCACAAGATGTAATGGCTTTAAACTGAAAGAGGGCAGGTTTAGATGAGATATTAGGAAGAAATTCTTTATTGTGAGGTGGTGACACACTGCAATATGTTGCCCAGAGAGGCTGTGGATGCCCTTTCCTTGGAAGTATTCAAGACAATGTTGGATGGGGCACTGAGCAACATGGTTTAGTGAAAGGTATTCCTGCCCATGGACTAGAGGATTCTTAAAGGCACCTTCCAACACAAACCATTCTGTGAGTCTATAATTCTATTGGTTGCATGCTTATTTAGCCAAGGTACCCTTGCCTTTGTCTTCACCAGTCATCTCGATCTCCTGAGGCAGCAGTTTTACTTCCCATATTCAACAATCATCACTTCTCTCCAGGCAACAGTGATTTTCCAGGGTACTCCTGTCACTCCCACCTCCTGAAAGATGGTATTGGGGATGTTTGCAAGACTGTGAGTCCATCTGATGTGTTATGGGCATTTCCAAGAGAAGGTGTGCTGAGTACAGGATGTACAGAAACAGTTCATCACCTGTGGTCTTCTCTGTACACTTGGTGGTCACTAACTATGAATATCTCCTGCCATTGGTTCCTGAGTGAGCACAGGAAGAGGGGGAACATATAATGACAAGTAGACACCTGCCTTGCAGTCACTGGTCATCTCTTGAACATGCTAGAGATTTTCCTCTGGTATACATTTGCTGTGGTTTCCTGTGGGGAAGAGCCTGGCTGGTAGACCATGGCTTGAATGATACGGACAGAGAGTTTGTTCCCAGCATTTTTTAAGACATTTGACTGGGTTTTGCTGCCTTGTTTTTCACTCTGTCAGATTTGTGAGGCCTGGTAGTGCACATGAACAACAGCTCATTCCATCTTGTGCTGCTGCTACGGATACCTCAAGCTGGGTTCTCCTTGGGCCCAGGTGTCACTGGGCTGGGCTCAACTGCCCTAGATCCATAAGCTACTTTATTCCCTTGTGTTGGTTTTGCATGGTTTGTTTTTTGTAGTGAGGGGGCAATGGAGAGAAGCTGCTGGAAGCTGCTGGAAGCTTTAACCCCTGATGGTTCTGAAGATGATGGACATGCTGCTGGCCAGAGCTGAGCCAATTAGAGATGATGGTGACACCTCTGTGATAACATATTTAAGAAGAAGATCAGAACAAAGGTGGGGACACACTTTTAATTCTTCCAAATAGAGAAGGGGAGCAGGTGAGAACGTGTGAGTGAGACAACATGGAGTCACCAAGGTCAGTGGAGAAGGAAGGGCAGGAGGTGGTCCAGGCCCCAGAGCTGAGACTCCTCTGCAGGCCACAGTGAGACCATGGTGAAGCAGCTGTGCCCCTGCAGCCATGGGGATCAGCAGGGGATGCAGAGATCCACCCACAGCCCATGGGTATCCATGGGGGATACAGAGATCCACCCACAGCCCATGGGGGAGGTGAATAGACTGGAGAGGGGTGGATGCCTGGAGGAGGCTGTGATCCAGTGGGAGACCAGGTGGAGAGGGAGCCCCTGCTTCCAAGCTGGAGCAGCCTGTCCTTGGAGGACTGCCCCCCGTGGAAGAGTGACTCACGTTGCAGCAGTTTTGGGAGGACTGCTGCTCATGAGATTGGAACTACACTGGATAAGTTCACAGAGAATTTTCTCCTATGGGAGGGACCCCATGATCTCACAGGGATACAATTCTCTCCCTACACAGGGGAAGAAAACCTTGGGTGATGAACTCACCAAAATACCCACCCCCTTGTCTCCCTATGCTGTCAGTGGGATGGAGGGGCTGGGGGGAGAAATGTGTGTTTGAGGGCTTATTTTCTTTCTCATTATCCTGCGCTGATGTTGTTAGTAATAAAATCACTTTGTACCTCTAAGTTGAGCATGTTTTGCCTTTGAAGTGTTTTCTCCCTTATCTCAACTTAGTCCTTATCTCAACTAACGAACCCTTTGTTAAATTTTTCTCTCCTCTGTATAGCTGTAGCAGGGGAGGTTGAGCAAGTGGCTTTCGTGGGTGCCTGGTGTTTGGCCAGTGTTAAACCACAACATCCCCACGGGTCACATTGCACTGGGAGAGTGTCTCACAGCACCAGGTCTAGTTGGAGTGCACTTGCCTCTGGGACATAGAGATCATAAACAGGGGCCTGGGGGATCCACGATGAGTCTGTGCTGAGCTCTGGGGCTGATGGTGTTTACCTAAGTGAACTGCACTCTGCTAATCCGTAGGACTGCATGAACAAGCTTTGGGACCACACAAATGACAAAGGCAAGTTTGCTCCAATGAGGGGAATTCCTTGTAGGGATAATCTGCTGCAGCTGTGCATGTTTGACCATGTCACATTTATTTTCCTGATGACCTCTACAGATCTCAGAAAGAAGGTCTCTCATTACTGCTTTTAACAGCAATATGCTTTGCAGTTTTTGAGATTTGATTTACCGGGATGGAGACTCTCATTTAAGTTTTGTCATAGTATTGCTTTACTGAATCCAAAGGTCAAGTAAGGCACTGCCAAGAAAACACAGGAGCATAAGGGGGAGGAATACTCTGACAAAGAAAACCAAGAAGAAATTAAAGGAAGCATCAATAACTGAATTGAAAGTGAGGTAGCTGTTTAAAAAAGTCAGGGATCAAGTGCACAGTCAATTCAAATTTATGAAAATAGTATGTTTAATTATGTAATTTGGGCAGTAAAAGGCTATATCATCAGTATGATCAATGTCTTGAGATACAATCAAATATGTGATATTTAGGTACAGGCTGCAGGTGAGAGTTTGGCCAGGATCACCGCAATTATCAACATGTTCACCAAGACTTTAGCTCTGGTTGAGTCAAGCCTGAACCCACTGTTACTGAACAGTGAAACTGGAGGGAGACAAAATCTTACAGGAGACCTCCATGAAAAAGGCCTCAAAATGACCACACAAAACATTCTCTGGATACACAGAGACATCTCATCATGAAAGGACAATATTTATCTACGCTAAACGGTACATAAAACAGACCCACTGTTGCTTGCAAGAGCTTCTTTAATGACACCGATACAAAATGGATTAGAGACAATAGCAGAAGCCAAGGTATTGCAAACAAGTCACAAAGAATGTGAGAAAAGAAGAGGCAGAGATCTAGGTCTCAAATTTCTTGCTGGGGCTGCATCTTTCCTTAAAGGATTTGCATTCTAATAAGAACGGCCAGCACGAAGAGGACGCAGGAAGGAAAGCTTGTCATTGAAATTGATTGCCTTGTAATTTGGAAGGTTTTCATGTTCTCGAGCAAGGTATTGAATTCCACTTCCATCACTGTGCTCACACAGCAACCAGGCACCTCTCTGGACTTTGTGGGAAGACATGATGTCATTGTCGTGTCCTGCAGCCAGGTTGGTTGCTTCTCGTACTACCCTGCTTTTCCCTTGATAGTTGGTATGCTCATAGAGAGTGATCTCAGGATGGCTCAGATCTTCAGTGATCATCTGCAGAGAACTGACCCTGTTATTCATCCTCGGACCAAAAAAGCCATGGTCTCCCTCCTCAAGTACCAGAAATTTGCCTCCATAGTTTGAATGCTCATAAAGCACCCAAGGCTGGCCAATTACTTTGGCCGAGGAAGCAAGATCATTCCAATCTGCATCTCTTAGATTGGCAATATCAGAGGTGAATTCTTTGGACAAACCCTGGAAGTCAGCACGCTCATAAAGGATGATTTTTCCCATCTCAGTAAGACTTCTAGAGTTTGAATTTCTTTCTCTAGGAGCTGGATGACAGCCTGCACAAAAAGAAAGAGAGAAAACAAGCAGTGCTTGCAAGAAGCCTTTTGGACCTTTACACAAAATGATGGACACCCAGGAGGGAAAAAGGGGAAAAGGAAGAGTAAAACATTTTGAACAAAGAATAAACATAGAAGTAGCTGGAAAAGAGTGAGGTCATGACGTGTGTTTAGGTGTATGCCGAAGATTAACTCCTAAAATGCTCTCACATTCACCCCTCACAGGTGTGTATCGCTGGCCCCCTCCACCCTCTCCCATGCTAAGGTTTGTTTCTCTGCAGCAGCCATCTCCTCGTGCCCTGAAAGATGGGTTCAGTCTCTGCACATGCACACAGCAGAGCCTCACGTCTGTGCTGCAGCTCTCACCCCAACACTAAAGCCTCCTTCCCTTCCCCTGCATTTCACAGCAGCTGCCCAAGAAACCCTCCCAGGGCTCCTGTGCAAAGGGTGCCTCTTACCTTGCTGTCAGCTGCAGGGCTGGGGAGAGCTGAGGGCGATTCCTCCAGCGCAGGGCTGCGGTTTGTGCAGGGCATCTCACCTCCCTGCATTTATACTTGCACACAAGTCTTGTGCAGCCCCCCAGTCAAGGGAACCGAAAGTGTCCACTATTACCCCCAGGGAACAAAACTCATTATCCATTTTATTTTGCTTTCTATGGTCCTGCAACCAGATATCTTCTTCCTCTTGTTCAAAAGTCCATTGAAGTGCAAGTGACTTGATGAAACATAGGAAGTTCAATTCTTGTTTGTCCTTCTCCTCCAGAAGAAAATGCAATCACAGTGATAAAAAGGTATCAAAATAGTTTGTGACACATGTGCTATAGAATGTTTCTGCCTGTTGCAATTTGTGTTTTGGCTTTTCAGGGAATCATACACAACCTTAGTTTTACTAAGACTTTTGTTGGGAGATAGCCAGGTGGTAAAGAGGGCATTTATGTAGATTTTTCTTTTTTCAGTTGCCTTTTCTCCTTGGGATCACTGTATCATTGATGTTGGAAAAGGCCACCAAGATCCAACCTTTGACTGAATGCCACCATGCCCATTAAACCATANTGAATTTCTTTCTCTAGGAGCTGGATGACAGCCTGCACAAAAAGAAAGAGAGAAAACAAGCAGTGCTTGCAAGAAGCCTTTTGGACCTTTACACAAAATGATGGACACCCAGGAGGGAAAAAGGGGAAAAGGAAGAGTAAAACATTTTGAACAAAGAATAAACATAGAAGTAGCTGGAAAAGAGTGAGGTCATGACGTGTGTTTAGGTGTATGCCGAAGATTAACTCCTAAAATACTCTCACATTCACCCCTCACAGGTGTGTATCACTGGCCCCCTCCACCCTCTCCCATGCTAAGGTTTGTTTCTCTGCAGCAGCCATCTCCTCGTGCCCTGAAAGATGGGTTCAGTCTCTGCACATGCACACAGCAGAGCCTCACATCTGTGCTGCAGCTCTCACCCCAACACTAAAGCCTCCTTCCCTTCCCCTGCATTTCACAGCAGCTGCCCAAGAAACCCTCCCAGGGCTCCTGTGCAAAGGGTGCCTCTTACCTTGCTGTCAGCTGCAGGGCTGGGGAGAGCTGAGGGCGATTCCTCCAGCGCAGGGCTGCGGTTTGTGCAGGGCATCTCACCTCCCTGCATTTATACTTGCACACAAGTCTTGTGCAGCCCCCCAGTCAAGGGAACCGAAAGTGTCCACTATTACCCCCAGGGAACAAAACTCATTATCCATTTTATTTTGCTTTCTATGGTCCTGCAACCAGATATCTTCTTCCTCTTGTTCAAAAGTCCATTGAAGTGCAAGTGACTTGATGAAACATAGGAAGTTCAATTCTTGTTTGTCCTTCTCCTCCAGAAGAAAATGCAATCACAGTGATAAAAAGGTATCAAAATAGTTTGTGACACATGTGCTATAGAATGTTTCTGCCTGTTGCAATTTGTGTTTTGGCTTTTCAGGGAATCATACACAACCTTAGTTTTACTAAGACTTTTGTTGGGAGATAGCCAGGTGGTAAAGAGGGCATTTATGTAGATTTTTCTTTTTTCAGTTGCCTTTTCTCCTTGGGATCACTGTATCATTGATGTTGGAAAAGGCCACCAAGATCCAACCTTTGACTGAATGCCACCATGCCCATTAAACCATATTGTAAATGTCACTTCTACTTGTATTTTGGACACTTTCAATGATGGTGACTCCACCACTTCCCTGGGCAGCCCATTCCTAAGCTTAACCATCTTTCACTGAAGGAATATTTCCTAATATCCAACGTGAACCTTTCCAAGCACAACTGAAGACCATTTCCCCTTGTCCCACCTCTAATTGCCTCGGACAAGGGCCAACCCCCCACTTTGTCACAAGCTCCTTTCAGGTATTGTCAAGAGAAAACATAACTGAGCCTCCTTTTCTCCAGGAGAAACACCCCCAGCTCCCTCAGCTGTTTCTCACAAGATGTCCTCCAGACCCTTCACCAGCTCCGTTGCCCTCCTCTGGACTCACTCAAGCCCCTCAATGTCTTTCCTGCTGTGGGAGACTCCAAATGAACACAGGATTCCAGGTGTGGCCTCAGCAGTGATGAGGACAGGGGGACAATCCCTGTCCTGGTCCTGCTGGCCACACCATTGCTGATACAGGCCAGGTGCCATTGGCCTTCTTGGACACCTGGGAACACTGATGGCTCCTGTTCAGCTGCTCTCTGAAGGTGTGGATGCCCCATCCCCCAGAGGGTTCTTTAGGGTCCCTTGCAGCCCAAACCATTCTCTGATTCTGTGACTGTAGTCATGTATATATTCATCTATGGTAATAGATGTACATGGTACTATCATAGATAATAATCAAAACCATGGATATTGTTGTCTCAAAAGCAGAAAGAAGGTCACAGTGTAGAACTCTGAAGCAGGATGCAAATAGAGACCTTCTGGCACAATGTAAAACCAGCTTCCAAGTCAGAATTTTAAAGCAGAAGCATGGCAAAAGAAACATAGTTTTTTGCAGACATTCATTTTGCACTCAATACTGTTCTATTTTAAATAGTGCTTTGTACTTTCAGTTTTGCAGTTAAACACTTGAATGTGGTTAGACATGGTGTTTCTTTCACAAACAAGTCAAGCAGCAGTCTTATTATGCTAAATATGACTCTAAACATTTTTCCAATTCCGGCTGAAGTAAATGCTTTGGATAATACTTCTTTTTAATGTTTCTCCTCTATCATCTTTTTCCGTTACTGTTCATGGACCACCAATATTGTTTCTCCTCATTTCACCATCCTCCTTTATTTTCTTCTCCAGATGGGTACAAATGGTTTCCTACATCAAGTTATTGGTTCTCCCAAATGCCATACTACACTCTCAGTGACTCCTACTGGAACTCTGCTTTGTAGAAAACAGCATCCCATAAACTCTTCTGCTGGGAATTCTGTAGTGTGTGTCCCCAGGACTCAGCCCATCCTGTCTCTGATCACTTTCTTTCAAGGCACTTTGATCTGACTTGTTCTGTTCTGGGCTTTCTGACCAACTTCCAAGCACCAGAAACACCATCTACTGAGTTACTGAATTGAATTAAACTAACAATAAATTCTGCATTTTGAAATAACTGCCTTTGGTCTCTTATCAGTAGGAACACATTTTACAGGATCATGCAACTAGAGGTTGTGCTTCCTCTCTGCTGATTTTGAAATTAACTCACAGGTATTCTGGACAATATTACAAAGTCATCACTAGAACACTTCCCAGAGTCAACTCTGAACCCGTATTACTTTGTCAGTTGTTTAAAATATTTCTGGTTTATATTTTCACAAAATGTTTTATGTTGTCACTTTAAATTCTCATGAAAGTCTACATTTGCATAAAATGGATTTTTAGCATAAAAGTAACAGGATGTGAAGATGGATTCTCTATTTCTTTGACTGGTTTTTAATTTCTGCTTGCATTTGTGTTGACAGACACTATGATGTCCACTGCAGAAGCCAAATCACTATCACAAATAGAAGCTAGGGAAGTTAGAGAGAACTCGTAGACCTGGGTCACTGGGTGGTCATGTTGGGTCCAAAAGTGTCTTCCCCAAGCTTTGAGCACTGCCTGGCACAGCTTAGTGTGTGGTGCTTTGACAGGGAAGCCATGGCTGGACTTGCATTAACACCTCAGCTATGAGTGAGGCTGCACATGACAGAGGCTGCCACAGGGTGTGGAGCCTGCAAGACCAGATTGAAGAGGCATGGGTCCTACACAGGCCTAAACCTCAATGGATTGTGCTCTTGAGCTTTGGTGTCTCTCCTCCTTCTTTCACCAGCTCTACAGGTGTCACCTTCTGTCCTGCTAAGACACATCTTAGTCCACAGACTTCCAGCACTTGTGATATTGAAAGTGTGGGAAGACAGTCTTGTAAGGCTATGTGGAATATGACAGCCTCAGCTTCATTAACTTTATCAAATAAAGACATTTTCAGTTCAAGAGAAGTTATAATGGTGCGATGAGCCAGCAAAATTAGGACTGGAGCAGCCAGCAAGAAGGCCATGGATACAGACAGGGATTTCAGACAGGCAGGAGACTCCTGCTGGGATTCAAGGCATCCACAACTGCCAGAACACCAAGGAGAACAATGTGTGGTGCATGCGTGGGCTGGCTGCAAGCACCAGGGAGAAGGGGACACCAAAGTGTCCTCTGGTCAGAAAGGCCCAGAGGCAGGTATGAGACTGGACAGGCTGAGGGCTCTCAGTCCAGCTGGAGTCAGCACCTGTGGAGGTGTTTGTGGCTGTGGAGAGTGAGGGTGTGCAGGTCTTCACCAGAGGCTTCCACGTGGGTGATCTGCAGAGGAGGCAGGAGATGGGGCTGTCTCTGCCATTCCAGTGGGTGGGAGTGCTGGCAGTGTCAGCTGTGGGTGGCTGAGGGCAGCCCCCGGCGTGTGGCAGCCGGGGCAGGTGGCCATGGCCGTGTCCTTCCCGTGCCCACGGGCGTGCCTGTCCCTGGGTCACACAGCCGAGCCCAGCACGGGCTGCCCCTGCAGCCTGGCCAGGGACACTGGGAAAAGCAGCCCTGGACAGAGACCCTGCAGCCTGGGCTCAGCAGCTGAGCAGGAGGAGTTCCTGGGGCTGAACTCTGCTCATCCTCAGCTATCCCTACACACAGCTCTGGAAAAGTGACTTGGCCCAAAAGGAACTGGGGCTTTTCTCACAGAANTACCCTTGAGTATGGAGACTACACAACACTGGAACACAAGCCCTGAGAGGAACAATTGAGGGAGCTGGGGGTGTTCAGCCTGGAGAAGAGGAGACTCAGAGGTGAGCTTTTCGCCCTCTTGAACTTTCAGACAGGTGGTTGTTGTCAGCTGGGGGTTGGTCTCTTTTTCCAGGCATCAACTGACAGAACAAGAGGACACACTCTGAAGCCACATCAAGGGATATATGAGCTGGGTATTAGGAAAATGTCTTTTATGGAAAGAGTGATAAAGTACTGGAATGATCTGCCTGGGAAGGTGGTGGAGTTACCATCCCTGGATGTGTTTAAAAAAAGACTGGATGTGGCACTCAGTGCTATGGTTGATTTGAGGTGCTTGGGCATGGGTTGGACTCGACAATCTTGAAGGTTTCTTCCAATCTACTGGTTCTGTGATTCTCTGATTCTCTGATTTCTAGTGGTGTGATTTAAAATTGGCTGACCTCATTGAGAAAATGTTCTCATCCATGGAAGAGACAAAGGAGATGCACAACAAAAGGACAACTGTAAAAGCATCTTAAATGGAAACAGGGAAGCTCTGACAGAAAATAAGGACAAAAATACAACTCTAAGGGGTTTTCAGGACTGGCAGAAGGGCCAGAGACCGTGGGGTATCTCCATCCTTGCAGCTGTTCAGAAAACACTTGGTGATGGCCATGTGTAACTTGATCCTGTTTGGAGATATCTCTGCTGTGAACAAGGCCTTGAACTAGGGAGGTCCCTTCTACACTCAATCTTTCTGTCAGTAATTCTAAGGAAGATTTAAAAGCCTTTGTCATTCTCTGCCTGATTTCATCCTTTGTTCAATTGCAATGAGAAAGTATCATCATCAAGTCATGTGTACAATAACCTTGATTATTTCTTGGACCTTTATAAATACCATTTCTCAACATCAGAATTTCCTCTCATTTCCTCTACAGGCTCTCAATCGTTACAAATGTTTCTACTACCAAGAAAAGACAAAAGATTATCTGTGTGCATATATGTTACCCCTTAAAGTGAGACATTGTAAGAACCTTCAGGTCATAATATCAGAAACTAGGAAAGAACATCAACAAAGAGGTTCTTGAATTTTTTTTTTCCGTTGTATGAAAAGGCTCCATAATCTTGAATTCTTTCTATATGTGTGTTGTTTTTCAACCATGCTTCACAACATTCAGAGGTTATTTGCTACATGCCTAAGAAGGAGCTAGAAATGCACTATTCTTCTACCCTTTAATGCCACAACCATAAACCATCCAGCCTTAGCTGTAAAAAGCTAAAGCTTCAGCAGAGACCTCTGCCTACACAGGAGAATAGAGTAGATTTCCTTCTCAGTCACCCTTGGAAAGCACAGGATTTTACTGGTACTTAGAGCTATATAACTCATTGTGCTGACATTCAAAATTTAAAAGTGCTGCAAAAGAGGTACTGTAGATGTAGAAAGAGGAATATGGAACTGAGAGACTGGGACCTGACCCCACAGCAAGGTTCACTGTATTGCTGAATTTGCACATCCTAGAATCACAAAACCACAGAATGATTTTGGCTGGCATAGATTTTAATCACCATGCAACCCCCTGCCATGAGCAGGGAGACCTTCCACTAGACCAG
>VXBS01008276.1:0-23813 GCA_013400255.1 Sitta europaea
ATAAATATATATTAAAAAAAAAAGCCAGAAAGAATAAAAACTTACTAAATAGGGGAGGGAGGAAGCGCACCATTTGTTACTTTGACTCTGGGTCCTCTTTGCGGCTGGAATTGTTTTCTAGGGTTCTGCATAGAAATAGGAACAAGTTACCGTATCCCTGTCTGAGTTCCAGCATTAAGGTGCTTAAAATATTTCTAGAAATTTACTAAAACGTTCAGATCTAGGGATACCAGTTGCTGCTAATGCAAGTAAGAAACAGGGATTGTAAGTAACACAGCATCTGGAATGTTAATTAGCCGTATATTTTAGTGTTACAGTGGGATTGATATGTAGTGAAGTCAGTGGCTACATTACATTTTTATTTCAGATAGGGTGGCTTTTCTATTGTCCACATCATCTTTTGCTCTCAAAAGTATATTTACAGTAGTGGTGAGTGGTGGTTTAGGGCTATGTGTGACCAAAATATGTGTAGTCTAGAAGAATTTGTCTGTTACATAGGAATTAGTGTCCAGCTACAACAGCGAATTGTTGTGTGGGAGCACATCACCTGCATTTGAGGTGGTACTGTCAGCATCCAGCTGTAAGGAATGGTAAGTGCTTCTTGCATTTTGTTAAGTGATTTTTTTTCTTGGAGATAAGGAAGTGTATATACACACATACCCATGAAAGTGTAGTGCTTGGAAAACTTGGCGGCATAAATTAAAACTTCATTGTAAGTGTACTGGATATATTTACTTAGTTCTGTACTTCAAGTAGCCCAGAGATATTTTTCAAGAGGAATAGGAAACGTTCTTGTTAGTTTGTATGCTTCTAAGTAGTACACAGAGTCTGTGCCTTAATTTGCTAGTATGCTAATGCAAGTGCAAGTGTACTAAGATTTAAGAAATGTTTCACAATCATTTGGGAAAATCTGAAATTCATCCAACCACATTTCCTTACATATGCATTCCAGAAGTCTGCAAGTAAGGATAACAGTGTCAGCGTTCTTAGCTTTTCTGAAGAGTTAATATTCTTTTGTTAGAGAGATGGACTGTTTCTTTGCCATGTGCCCTCTTGACAGCAAGAAATACTGCTTTATTCAGATAAAATAAAATACTGTTTTATTTGTCATAAATTAACCAGTCACCATCTTGACTCTCAAAGAAGGATAAAAACAGTACTAACATTTTATTCTGAAGTAGTTAATTCCATACATATATATCACACTTCTCTTTAAATTTAAAGTCTTTTTGAAACAGGGGATTTCTACAGCATTAGGAAAATTTGTCACTATTACTGAAGTAGGCACCAGTTCAGTTGAAATCTAGTAATACTTTGGGAGAATACCTGAATGGCTTTATAGATATAGATTAAATTTCAATTCTTCAGGTACATGTCTTTTCAATTATTTAAAATTTTGTGTCATTAATTTAACAGTTTGTGGCAGAATTTGTTCACCATGTCTGACTTGTAATTGTTGAAACCATTAAATTTAGGAAGTGGAATCCATACCTATAGATACTGTAGGCTTCTCAGAGGAGCATTCACAGCCAAGCCAAATGTAAAAGAAAATGGCTCTAAAGAAGCAAAGCTGCAATATTTTCTCTCCATGGCGTTTTGATGACCTAATCTTGCCAGGTTAATCTTGAGATCCTGGTCATTTGGCTCATGTACTGTGTTTATCATATGGAATTTACAAAGAAGTTAGGCTTAGGTCTCATTTTGCAAGCGTGGATTTCAGGTTAGGTTGTTACACTGGCACTGTCACAATCAGAGGGACCCTGGGGGAATCCTGAATTATTTTACATTCAACAGGTTATCTCTTATTTTCATATTTTTATTAGGAATTGCATTCATTATTTTAAGAAAATTGCTCTGATGGCAAAAAGTGCATCCTTAGTTTGTTTTTAGTAGAAAATAAGTGCATATTATCTTCCAAGTCCAGTCATCAGTGAAATCATATGGTTTTCTAAGCTTCCTTATTTTATGAAAAGTAAAATACGGGAAAGTATCTTGTCTGGAAACAAACCTTGCTTCAGTAAAGGGTGATGTTGTACAGTTAGCATTCCACGAAGGCATTAGCTTTGAAATGTACATTTTCATTAGTTTCTGTGAAAACAAATGAATGAGCTTCCCGTTTATCAACTGTAGTTAAATAGCATTTCTTTTTAACAAAAATATGCCTTTTAGCATAAAACGTTTTTGGAAAATGTTATTGGGAAGTGCATCACCAGAAGGCCATCAGTGAGAGCTGCAGCTGGTAAAGCCCATTCTTACTGACAGGAAAGAGAAAACTGATTAAGGAAATATTAGGTTATTACTTCATACTTAAGTATTTTTTCATTCATGTCATTGACCACCTGTTATGTTTACTTAAATCCTACAAGCACATCATTAAAATTGACTATGAAGTTACCCATTTGTTATCTCTTTATAACCATTTTGTTACCCTTTTTGCATTGTAAAGGTAAAAAAAGAAGAAAAAACCCCCACATTTTTCTGAGGTTTCAGTGTAACCAAGTCTCAGAAGCATTTACAAATGTCTCCCCTCCAATTTTCTCAGATATGCTGCTGCACAAATATTAACAACAGTGATTTATTAATATTGATTAAATACTTGCCCTGTTTCCAGTATTCTTGCTGTCATATCCTCTAAATGTCAGTGCTACTCTCAGACTTGATGGAGTGCAATATTTGAGGACATAAGCTAGTGTGTAAATATTGTCATCAAACATGGTATTCAGCAGTTCTGAAAATAATTGATTGCCACAAATAATAACTCATTATAAAGATTAAATACAGAGAAAGAAGCTGAGAGAGTCCACTTTCTGTAACAGCTGTCCTGTTTGTAGGCACTAGAAATATTTGGTTTTGCTAGTGCACTTGGATTTGTAACATTTTTATGGCTAAGCATAAAATAGTTTGCTATTAAAGGAAGAGTTTACCAATTAATTTTTTTTCCCTTAAAGCACAAAAGGACTTCAGATGTTGCTGGAAGCTTTCTTCCTAGGCAAGTCAGGGAAGAGTACCCCTGCTACCAATGAAGTTATGCATTTTTTTCATTTTGGAATGCAGTCCTTCACTTCCAGTAATACAGGACCTCAATTAGTAATTAAAAGGTACATGGCAAGTACAGGGCAAGTCCTGTATTCCTGAAGTTCCAAACAACCATGAGGTTTTAAGAGATCTGGTCAATTTGAAATACCAGCTCTATTAAAAATGTTTCTTTCCAGTTTCCTTCTGCAGATATACTGAAAAACAAAAACAAAAAAGCAGTCCTTAATCATCAGCAACAACTTACTAGGAAAGTGAATCAACCTCAGGAGGCTATCAAATTTTTCTAAAAGTGACTATTCCCTGGGGTAGCTTCCCATTACAAACAAGTAAATTTTAAAGGTGAAAATCTCTAAGTTGAAATGGAAGAATCTTTCACTTGTCACATTATGAACAGTCAAGTATTACTACTATTTCTTCCCTCAAAATGGTACTGAACTGTGATTTCCAGCTCCTACATGTACTGCAGAATTGCTTATTAGTGTGTTATTAATACCCAACTTTACTTTGCTGAGACCTGCAGTTTCAAAGAAGGGAAGATTCTCTCATTGAAAAGTCCAGCAAGATCTCCGACATTTTTACGTATTTTCACATTCAGTTATCAGAGTCATTGTGTTCATTATGCTAAGTACCACACAGAACAGGAGCTGGAAGCCCCTGTCTTTAAACTTTCACAGTTTCAACCGTAGAATCCAACTTGATTTTGCCTCTCTGTCAAATAAGCAAAAGAAATTTCTGTATTTCAGCCTTACTACTACGCTATAAAACAGAAAGGTTCAGAGATGTATTTACTGTTCTCTTCCAGGGAATACTACCTCCACCAACAACTGTTAGTCACCATTATGTGCCCTTCTCTTTGATACAAAATCTCAGCTGGTATATATGTTCAGGTACAGGACTTGGGTGTTAGAGTTCTGAGTTGTTTCCTTTTCAGGCAGTTGTATATTATTGTCTGTTTCAGAGAGCACCATTTGCTCAGGCATCGTCTAGGCATGACATAAATTGGAATTTTCAGGTGGTTTATGTGGGAGCAGGGGTGTAATATAAAAGACTAATTAGGTCACTAGCTGCAAGTATTGTTTTGCAGGTGTTTGAGATTGTAGCTATGGAAGGGTAGTTCATTTAGAGATCTCAGATCCCTATGCCTTCTCCAAACAAAAATCTTTAGTCATTCTTTGAAAAATGGATAAATAGAACTCTAAAATCTAGTTGACTGAGATCATAAATTGAAAATGCAAAAGAGCCATGAACTAGATTTAGATTCTTTCTTCCTCTATTTCCCAGAGTGGAACACCTTGTAAATGCAACTTGAGTTAATTGATTTATTGTTTATAGATAAATACAGCCTCTGAAGCAATGTGGTAACCTAGGATTCACACTGAGGAGAGAACACTTGGAAAAAATCCTGAATTGCTACAATTTGGAACTGTCATGTACCTTTAGAAACACAAATGTTTATAGATAAGTACTTCAGTTGTGTGAATACAGTAGGCGAGCCAGACATTGAAACCCTTCATCAATATAAGGCAATTAGGCATTTTAAAAAACAAATCAGATCAGTGATTCCCTCTGCATTACAGGTGTTGAAAGTATCAGCCAGAACTTTCCATTACTAAAAAAAAGATGCACAGTACTCTTTACAGTCAGTTCAGTCTTTCTCAACATTGGAAGAATTCCATCATTGTTACATGCAACTAATAATACAAAACTCTTGGATTACTGATATATAAACAATTGACTCTGAGCTGTTGCTTAAATTCTCAAAGAATCTTTCTGCTGTTTAAAGAGGACTGCAATAATCTTGCACTCCCAGCCAAGCTCTGCTGTAATAATTTGTACCGTTGCATCTCCCAAATATTTCCTATTTCCTAATTCTGAAGGCTCCATGGACCACAGACTTATCACTTTCACTTATCAGAAGTTATTCTGGTGACAGAAAAGTCCAAATACACTGCTGTTTTTGTTTAATTTGGAAATACTGTGGTGATGTTATACTTTGATTACACTAGGGCAATGTGCTTGTATGAAAATGGAAGTAACCATGAGTCAAAGTGAAGCACATTGTTCAAATCATATTTTTAATGGAATTGCAGACCCTAGCTATATCACTGATTGTCCACATCATAAAATATATCAGAGAAACAACATGCATGACTGTCTGGTTTACAATACAAAACATCCTGCTCCACATAGGGAGAATTATAAAGCTAAATATGCTCCTTGACATTTTGCTGTCAGGTCAAATTGGAACAGTATCTTCAAAATTAACAGCATGACTTAAATTCTACCTAAGCCTTGTTGTGAGCTTCTTTCTTCTTAACAGATCTTTTCAGATAGTGTTAATTTTCCTCATTTTGCTTTCAGAAATTTGAATTCACTGTGTCATACATTTACTTATAGTGATAATTATACACACCCCCTCTCACTATGAAGTGCTGAGACCTGCAACTCCAGAAGATAAGCATTATTGTTATGAACAGGGAACTGATCTTGCACTGGGTTTCAATTGAAATGTCTGTTTACATGTCTGTTTCCAGTGTTAATTGTACCATTACCATAAATCACAAGTTGTTTTTCCATCAAACTTCCCACTTAATTTTCACTAAAATGCTGAAAACATGTAATAGGAAAAAAAAATGGCATAGATTCATCACACAGGACAGAAAAGGCAGGCAGACTCCTACAGAGAAATATTGAGGAGTGAAAGCCAACATTAAACACATGCTTTGTAGCTTCTGTTAAAGGACTTCTAGGAGTGAAACTTGGGCTGGGGTCGTAGGACTGCTGATTTCAAAATTGCATGTGTTGCTTTGCTTTTGTGTAACAGTTGGCAGCTGGGGATGGAGCAGGGGTGTTGGGGAAGGTGGGAAATTCGCATCACTGGCCTGCCAGCACAAGCCAGACTTGTCACCAGTAGCCTCGAGTGGGCACAGATGCCATTTGCAGATGTCTTTCTTTAGGTGTCTGCTCAGTGCTCAGTTTTGTGCCAAAATATCCACCAGCAATATCAGGTAAAGCACCTTTTATGCTCTTTGTTGTTTAAAAATAATATATTTGTGAAACAGATTGATAATATGTAACACTGGAAATGGATCCTTCTTCCCTAAAGTACATGTAAAATAAAATAAATAAAAGAAACCTCATTTGTGAGTTTATCTGGCTTTTAGTCAAGTCTGAAAATGATAACTATGTTATACAGTTGCTGGTTATCAGTCCTTTTTAATTTTAAATAGATCTGCATTTTAACTTTATTTATTTGCCAATTTTTTATATACTTTAAAGTTACACTTTAGAACTCAAGCTTTTTATTTTCCTAGGCTGTTAAATAACAGATTTTTCAGTATTCTTGTAAATGGCAGACCTTTTTTGAATAGTCCTTTGTCTTCTCCTTTGGACCAGTTACCACTAATGAGTCTGCAGTCCCCTTTTTACTGTACTCTTCCAATAAATGTAAAATATTTGTATCAAGCTGTTTCATTTTATTTGATATTTACAGGTTGTGTTTCTTCATTTGCTTCTGTAATCAAGTGGAAGACCAACTCTAGTAACATTGCCTTTGGGAATAGATAAAATTCAAAATACTCTGTTTCACACAGCAGGGGGAGACCCAATTTTATTTGATTTTTTTTTCTTACATTTCTGGAGATAATCTCTGTATAATTCTGAGAATTTGGAATTACTTTTGTTTACCTTCTGCATATCAGAAGATATTGTAGCAAGGAGGCAAGGAGTAACCTAGAGGACAGAAGGGGAAAGAGATGTTGAAACGGGCTGAAAACTTTGTTATGAGAACATTATTATGCCTTAAAAATATAAACTAATGTTTTGAGATCCTGTGGGTAATATAAAGTATGAATGAATATTTGAAGAACTTCTTCCACTACCTAATGCTCCCTGCAGATGCACCTTGTTTGGAGACCCAAAACCAGGTGGGAAGATGGGATTTTGGGTACCTTCACCTCCCATGGTGCTGCTAAGCACTCTCTACACTGGCACAGAACTGGGATATGCAAGACTTAAGTGCCTGACTGAAGAAGGAGTTTGTAGACGTAAGGCAATTTACAGCTCTGGTTCCTAAGTGGGACAGAGGTACCTGGGGTTTGTGTCAATTTTTTTTCTGAGAGAAAACAGTCATTCCCTTTCACAAACTCTTTGAGGCATTTTCCCTAGCATCTTCCAATAATTATGGATGGATGAGGTGTAAGTCCAAGGCTCGTTCCCTGAATTTCCCAGTGTGTGCTGGAACAGAAGACAGCACGGCATGGGATTGCACACAATTCTCGTACAGTTCTGCTGAGACTAATTTATTAGCAGGATAATTTTACAAAAGGTTACTGCAGCTAAATCTGTCCACTCAGTGATGCCTGGCCTCCAAATAATAGAAGTACGTTGTTGAAAAACCTGCAGCTGCCAAACCCTGAGCAGCACAGGGTGATCAGATTTCCTCATTTGAAGTGTCACAGCAGTGAAATAGACATGAGGCTAAAGAAAGGATCCTTGGAGGAGATCAGGGCCTTTGAACAGTCCTACATTTTCTGCAGTTTAGAAGTTAAAAGACTTGCTGTTGGAAAGATTTAGTTGATTAAGACTTCTCACAAGTCTGAGAAGGACACTGGTGCACAAGGACTACTTTAAACAGCAGATCACAGCATTTCCATATTCTTGAGATGCCAAATTTAGCGGTGCAGGCACATTTTATCCTCCTGCAGTAAGAAAATGCTCCAAGGTAGATACTCCCCAGTTCCCAGGTGACCATAACACCTCATTTTGTATTTCAATTCAAATTCTTTACTTGGGACTTCTTATGCCTTACTGACTTGTGAGCCCTAACTTTGCAGTTACTGTACAGCCGGCAAAACTCTACACAGATGACATTTGGGCACAGAAGTTTTGATCCTGGATAGCAGTGCTTTTTAGGGTTCTTTTTCTAGACAGGCAGCATTTGCATGTCAAAGCTGGATTTTTTTTTCTCCCTTTTAGATCCAAATACTGTGCATGCAAAGATGTTTTGATACTTGGGTACAAATCCTCTCTTGATGTTTGACAGAAATACCATTTCTGTTAAATTGATAATTGGAGGGAGAGATTAATCTTGCTCAGAGACACAGAAGAGGCTCACATCTGAAGACTCCTAGCAGAAGAATGTGCCTGCCTTCAGCCTGATGATGTGGGGAATTTGTGAAAAAGCAGCGAGGCAGAGAGTTATTTTGGGGAGTGGGTTTTTTCTTTTACAGCTTATTCAATTTAGAGGCGCACTGGGTCTGCTGATTTCCATAAATATTCTCCTGGATCCTTATGTTTCCACCATCTCGACACTGGAAGCTTAACTTAGCCAAGGACCACAGAGGGATCAAAAGCCAAGAATTGCCATATTTAAGATTTTTGGTAGATCTACCCCCTAAAAATAGGTCTGAGGAAATCTGCAATAAGATGCACTTGCTCAGTGTGGAGCAAAAGGGCCATTACAGATGACTGAGTATGAACTTTCACCAGTGCCAGAATTTTCTGATAAGCTTCTGATATGAAAACAGTTTGAAGGATTGTCTCCATCACACTCTGCAGCTACTGTTCAGTCCTCCTTGAACTCAAGTTCCAGCCATAACGAAATGTAAAAATACAGTAACCTCACTGATACAGTCTGGATTACAGCTGCACACTTTACACCTCAAGGGACATGATACAGGTAACCACAGAAAATACCCAAGTCACTGACACATGCACATATCACTAACACTGCAACACACTGAGTTCTTCTCTGATGCAATTTCATCAGTATTCATCTCCTCCTCCATCACCCTCCCTCCCTTGCAGGTCTGCTACTCTAAAAGAACTGCTGCTAAACAGTGTGCAGAAATGCATCAGGACTAAAGAAATAGCTCTGTCTTAAGAATACAGAATAATGAGACACTGTACTCTATTTTTCTAATAACTAAGCTCCAATAGCTTTCAATGACCTAATCTGCTGAAAAAGAAGTCAGGAGGGAGTAAAAACAAGCTACTAGCTAGCTTAGAATCCTCAAAGGAATCCTCAAAGTAAAAGGCTGGCATTTGACCACACTGTAATGGAAAGAAGCATGTATCTTTAAGAGACATTTCCATGGATTAATTCTCTGACAGCTGAAAGAAAAGTGAGATTGCATTAATGACACCTGGTGTATATTGAAATATTCTGCTTTCTATCTTAAAAGCTTGCAATGCCAAGAACAATTCATGAAAGAGAAAGTACAGAGAAGGGTTAGTAGGATAATTCAGTTGCTAAAATTTAGTCTGCAGTCAGTAGCTGTGAAAGCCCATCCTGTTAACATTAAGACATGGAGTCACAGCCCCTATAAAGTCAGAAAAACACATATTAAGCCCTTACCCCCATGGGTCCTAAAGACCTTCACTCAACTAAACCTACAGCCCTGTGCATTCAAAAATCCTTTCCGTTACTCTATTGCCCTGAGTCTGAAATGAAAATAAAGCAGTGACCTAGATCTAGCTAAATATAATTAGAGTATCTTGAAACATGACGGAGCTAGACAGCTCCATTTCACTCACAGCTGTGGACCCAGAGGGTGAGGCATCTGAAGAGGGGTCATTTTTGAGCTATGCATCAAGATTTTCAGAGAGATACCTTGACTTTCTTCTTTCCCCCAGACTCCACTTCAGGTGGACCGGGCCCACAAGCTTTGTCAAGGTCTGTCAAGCTTAGGATGCCTTTTATTTTTTTTATTTTTTTTTTCTCTGAGCGACAATATTTAAGCAGGAAAACTATGAAAAAACCTCCCTAGTCCATGTGCACACCCAGCCTGATCACTTCTGGAGTGGTGTGAGAGGCAGGAAAGCCCTTGGCTCAGTGGAAGCCCTGCTCAGTAATAATTAAAACACCCCTGCTTTATCAACACTGTTTTCACCACAAATAGAAAACACAGCTACTGTGAAGAAAATTACCTCTCTTCCAGCCAAAACCAGCACAAGAGAGCACACAGAGAAATTTTAGGTCTGAGGGAATGCTCATGCATCCCCTTAGGGTGCAGCTCACAGCAGCAGTCACACTTCACACTCTGACCCCACAAGCCTGAAGCTGTCCCTCGGGGAAGAGCTGCAGATGTGCTGGTTGACAGCAGCCGGTGGTCAGGACTGTTCCCCTGGCATGGGTCAGGGAGGGATAGGAGAAAATAAGCAACTTGTAGGTGTTTACATCAGTCACTGGAGCACCTCCTCCAGCCCTATGAAGACTGTATTTTCACAACAGGGAGGAGCAGAGAGAAAAGCCCTTGCCCAGCAGTTGTGGCTTTTAGGACTGCAGGGGAACAGGCTTGGAACAAAGTAAATTGCCTCCCCACAGACCCAGTTCCAGCTCTGGCTACTGACCTGGGGAAAAATCCATTTTGGGGCTCACAGACATGCTTAATCCAGAACTGTGGGAGACACTTGGCAAAGCATGGAGGTGACACCAGATCTCTCCCCAAGAGGGTTCAATCTGCCCCTTCAAAAGCAGTGTCTATGCCAACAGCTGTCCTGGACCTTGCCAGCTCCAGCATCCTGCATCCTTCCACAGGCCTGACCCTCCTCTGAGCTGAAAATACCACTTAGAGCAGTTCCTGAAAGCCAGAAACTCCAGATGACTCTGAAAAGCATAAACAACATATGCCACTGTCTGTCACTCAGGGATTATTAGGTTTATAGCTATAACTACTCTAATTACAAAATCACTGTGAAATACAATGTTTAAGTGAATTTGAAACTAGGAAATGGGAAAACCCATGCAGCCTTTTAATTTTTCTGCAATTTCTTCATGATCCACTTAAAAGCAGTATCTGTGTTACATTCTGATGCTCACCTGCACTGGTATAGGAGAGCTTTTGTTGAGGGGAGGGTGATCAGTTCTTTAAGGATAAGTTTCAGGGGAAAAAACTGTGCCAGAAAATTGCAGAAAAGTCAAAGTTCATGAAAAGTCAAAGTTCAAGTTTTATGCCCAACTATTATGATATACATAGTGAATATTAAATTGGTAGATCTTTTCATACAGTGTTATCATCGCCAATGCTCCTTTCCTCTTTCTGTCTCACTTTCCACAGAGATAATGGTGAAGTCGGATTAAAGCAAGAGAATCTAAGAGCCAATATGCTATTATTTGAACCACGCACCTGATTATTATGGGGGGGGGGGAAATTTAAAGCAGATAAATTCTTATCTTTTTTTACAATAAAAGTAGCCTTCAATTTCCAAGACATCTTGGGGTACTCCTGCTGTGAGGTCAAGGGCAGCTTTTATGCCAAAACACATTCTCCTGGAACTTTTTGAAGCAAGCAAAATCTGACAAACATCAAAAATCAGAACATAGCCTATCTTTCTTTTATTCCTTGTTATTATAATACTCTTCAACCACAGGGATTTCAAAGACTTTGGTGGCAATGGATGCAATTTAGCTGCTCCCTAGAGATGGCTTTATAGAATGCATAATCAATTTTATAAATGAGCAGCTGGCCTGCACAGCAAGGTGCACTCTGCATTTCACCAAAATGAATAATGAATTGCATATACTCTGCATTAAGAAGATTGGCTTTCCTCTTAGAAAATGGTACCACTAAGTCTTGTTTGTTTCACTTGTTGAAAGAAAAACTAATGCCTGGCTGTTTCTTAGCATACCCAACTTTTTTCTGTGGCAGCCATGGCCAAGACCACCAGAGAGAGCACGTGATGGGTCAGGCACCCAGGTCAGCAGCTTGAGAATGTCAGTCTGCCCAGACCCTGTGGATCCTTCACTGGAGACAGCTTTCAGTAAGCCTGAGGTTCCAGCCTTGGACATTATCTTGTGCTGGCCCAACAAACTGATAATGTTACCTAAATGTCAAGTATTTATTTTTATATTGAACAAAAATATTTCATTGCAGAAGCAGAAAAACAATTTCCAATGCCACATCTATTTCTCTCAAACTTAGTGATCTCTGTGATCCAAGATAAAAGTTTGCTCAAGCCCAAGGGCATTTTGTTGACTTTCCACTGGCCTTTAAGTCTATAATATGATTTCTCAGGTCCCTGTGTGGAAATGATTTGTGACTCTCATATTCCCATTGAGAATAACCCATCCATTACATAGCCTCCAGCAAAAGCTGCACACGTCTTTTGAGGTCAGGATAGGCTACTGTAATGCTTCAAATGGGCAGGCATGACAGGCCTGCAGCTCCTCACAAGGCATGGAAAGCAAGCAGGAAGGAAAGCAACAGAATGTGGAAAGTAAGAAACAGAGCACCCACCATCTTTACAGGGGCACATTCATACTCAGATGTATGTTTTTTCCTGACAAGACCGTCTCTGAATAAATCTGACTTCAGCTGCCCTACTCCAGCCCCTAGGAAATGTTGTCCTTTCAACACCAAGCCTTTCCTGAAATTCCTAGGTGTGCCTGATTAAGATTTCACTGGCACTTACATTTTAATTTCTTATTACCAGACATACTTGTAAGACAGCAAGAAGGGAACGAGACTGTCATCACTGCTAGGAGCTGTCTCCGAGACGTCTGTGGGTTGGGTTTTTTCTGGTCGTGTTGGTGTTTCAAGAGAGAGTCGTGGCAAGAGTGATGGGAGCTATGCAGGCTATATTCAGCAGCAGCATAAGCCAGGAGAAAAAGTACACCTGTGGGAGCACACAGGAATGGTGCTAGGCCCTGTGTTCCATGTGTGCTGCAGGAGTTCAGCACACACACCAGGCCCCATCACATCCCTGCTCTGTCCCTGCATTTTTTAATGACTTGAGAAAAAACTCTCTCTGCACAGGTTTTAATATTTAAATGCTTTTTTGGACACTTCAAGCTTCTGATGCTAGAAAGATGCAAAATTAAATGCAGCATCCAATGGTCCCATTGCATCACTGCTCATATGGTGACTTCCCTCTTCTCACTACATGGAACACAATAAACTCAGTCCAGGCTTGAAGCATCACAACTTTCTATGAACCAAAAAAGACCATGCAGAGACCTTGGCATCTAAGTTCTGTTTCCAGCACTAAGGCCAAGGATGGAAGCACTGTATGGAATACACTGTGTGGTCTCTCAACATCCGAGCAACCATCCAGGAGTGTGATTAAAGCTCCTGGCTGTTGCCAAAAGCTGGCAAGGCTCTGCTGGCAAACAGAGCTTTGTGCTACTAACACACCAACAGCTGCAGCCCCAAGCAAGCACAGCAGCTGTTCTAGTGGCAGTTCCTAAACTGACCATGACTTTTGCTGCAACACTGCCCTCCAGCTGGCAGCCACCCCAGCTGTCCAGGCAGGCATGGGTAAAAAGGTTGTGCTTTCTAGCTCTGAACTTCCCTCCTCTTCCTCTTGCTCTTCTAGGTGTGAAGGCAAGGAGCAGGGATCCATACATGGAGTTTGGCAGCTGCTCCTCTCAGAGGGCACCAGAGCTCAGTTCTGTATATCCAAGGAAATGCTTGGATCTTGTTTGTCTTGTACTGAGAGCAGCCAGGCAGCATGTCCACTTCTGCTTTCTGTGCTTCTTGAGTATTCAACTGTGCTTTTCTTCTGTTTTCAGATTCAACTACTGATTTTTTTGACATCAAGAATTCACAAAAATGTCATGAAGTACTTTCTTTCTAAATTTCTAAACAAGTTCATTATGTGACTACTAAGTAATTAGTCTTAAAATACATTTTTAAAGGCAGCTGTAGACAAGAACCAATCTGTTGCTAAACCTTGAAGATATTTCTTCATGTGGGAAGCTTACTTTGCCTCAAAAATACTGCCACAGCCTCACTAGAAATAAGCCTGTTCTTTCTGTGTTCCATCTCATTTCTGGAGAAATGCTCTATAAATCTAGGACTGAGGAGGGCATAATAGTGCTTCAGTGGCACTGACAATCCACATGCAGCAAGCAGACTTACCTGCACCCTCCCTTTCAACAGCAAGGTTGTTTTCCCAAGGGAGGCCAATTTATGTGTCAGAAAACACATTTCCAAGTCTTCTTCTTTTGCTGTTGTTTTTGAGAATAAACAGTACGCTGCAGCATGCCAAGTGGAAAAGTAACAGGAGGCTGACATGTTGTGTGTCATTTGGATCAGGTCATGTCACAGAAACTTGGCTGTGGCAGGACTGCCAAAGGGAATGGCTCTTCAGAAAATCTGGGACTTCATGAGCTGGAAAGAGGAGATAAAGTCCTCAGAAGAAAGGACAGAAACATTAAATACAGAAAATTCAGTTCAATATTCTGAACAATATGTTTTCCTGTATGGTTCTTACTCCTCCCTTTAGCAAGAATTCTGGATAAATGGCACTAGTCTTTATTTCTTATTTAGGGGGAAAACCAACAAAAGCTAGTAAGAAGCATTATGCAGGACCTGAAAAGAAACACCAGTCTTACCTTCTCAGTAAAATCTTAAAAAGCTGCTCTTTCATCATTCTCTCTGACAGCTCTTGATGTCATGAACAAAAGACTACAGTCACTAGATTCTTCTCTGATTATGTAAATGTCATTATTCACACACACAAAAAAGCTAAAAATTATGATAAATTTTCAGATGTTTGAGATATTTAGGGCTGTTGGTTGTTTCAAACAATAACTCTTTAGATACCTATTACTGTTTACTTGCTCGTCTATGCAAATTCTGAGGAGCAAAAGGATCCTCCAACTTTCTAAGGTTCAGATAGTTTTAAAATACAATTTTATTTTTATAAGTAGATGAAGCATGTTATATCCAGGCAGCTTGAGCACAAATTCAGCTATAAAGGAAAAGGGCTGATAGGATAAATAGCATATAAAATAACATGGGCAAGCTGAGTGTCACACAGGAGCACAGGACTATGAGCCATGGGGTGAGCTTCTTCTCAAACCAAGCTTTCATCTGTGTAGCTGGTCTGTGTTGTAGGGAGGGCAGGGCAGAGGAGTGGGAAACCCACCTGTGGCACCTCTTCCACGGCAGGAGACCCATTTTGCACAAATTGCATTAAGAAGCTCATAATTAAGCACCCAATCAAACGTCCTCATTACCTGGCCTGCACATGCACGAGGTCAGCTGTACTCTACCACATTTCATAGGGGGTCTGTCCACCAGTGCCTGAGCATTTAGGTGGATCTGTAGGAAATGTTTGTGGTAAAAGCTAGAGGAAAATGTTCCACCAATGTGAAAAATCATGAACACTGCAATAAGGACCTGCATACCATCTCTTCAAGATGGCATCTTGACGCTTGTGTTAATATTTAGGGCTTTTTCTCAAAGGTCTGCCTGTATCCACCACCAAATCTTTTCCTCCTCAATCAGCAGGAGTTCTGTGCTGCAAGCACTAGTTAATATTTTGTGAGAGGTTTCTGGTAGGATATTGGGCACATGCTTTGTTATTGTTGTTGGGTTTTTGGTTTTTACCTTTTTTTAAAGAAGGTAGTCACCAATGCACATGATTATGAGCAAAATGAAACTGAAGTGTATTGAGTTGTAATCCTATTAGTATAGGACTATTAGTTACCTATTAGTAAACAGGTTCTTTTATACTTTACCTAATAAAAATGAAATGTTTTTCAATAAGAAATAGGATGAACTCTCATGTAAGTCAGCAAGTATTGCTTATGAATTAGCAGATTATTCAAAAATTCAGTGCAATCCTCACAGCTGGTCTTCAAACAGAGGGTGAATAAAACCAATGCATTTTTTGCTAGACGAAAAACCCATCAGCAGAGCTCTTGTTAGAGCCACAATCACAAAAGGCACACTTGACAAACTGCATCCTAACTGTTCTGCCCAAGGAATTTACAGCTGGTTTCTGTGCAAACATTATTCAATCAGGCATTTTCTTCTCTGGTCATCCTGTAAGCAAGCACTGCCAGGGAGAGAGGAGCCCAGGGGTGTTACAGCTATTGCCTTCCCTTCCCATAACTATTACTTTGCCCCTTGTCACTGCAAGCACATTGGATTTCCTTGCTATTGATTACACAGCAGGTGATGTACCAAAGGCATTTCATTGCTGGGTGTGAGGCCTGTCACTGCTGCAACAGAAAAGGAAGGCAATTAGGTTTCCTGAGGGTAGGTGGTGGTGGTGTTGCAGAGCACAGGCCCCCAGAGATCACCCCTGCTCAAAGCCTGTGACAGAACAAGTCAGGAAACACCCATGCAACATTACAGTGATGTCCCACCTGCTTCTACAAATCCTCCCCATCTCAGATGACTCCATGCTTCTCATAGTGTCAAAAAATACATTAAACTTCAGTAGAAAAGATTACTCAAACCTCAAAGACAGATTTCTGTCTATTTTTCTTTTCCAAAACACAGACACTGTTTCTCAAAGAATGAGATTTCATTTCAATCTCTCCATTTGTTTATTTTATATGTATTTATCTCCTGAAACTCCTCTTTCGGTCTCTGCTACAGTGCTTGACCCATGTGACAGCTGATTATTTCTGTTTGAGAGAAATCCATTCACACAAAGCACCACTGTCACCTTGCTACATATCCATACATACTTTTAAAAAAATGGCATGGACCAAATCATTATTAGAGGTGAGCAGGAGGAGGCAGAGCTTCTCTAACACCCTCCTGTCCAAATGCTAGCATTTTAAGTCAAGCACAGATGACAGGCCTATGCTTCAGTGATACTGAGCACCGACAGGAAAAAAGAGAGTGCAACAATACAGACTGAGAAAAAAAAAAAAAAAAATGTTATCTTCCTTGTACATTTGTTTTGCCTTAATTAAACCAGACATGAATGGAGCTGTTAGTGTCAGTGTCCAGCAAAATGGTGATGCCTCTGGGCAAGCAGCACAAATCAAGGCAGGTTGTCCTGGGAAGGGTCTCAGCCTTCCACCATTCAGCCCCCTGTCTGGGGGCTGCCCAGGGCGTGTGGAGGACAGGCCAGCCCTCAGGGCAGTGGGTGCAGTGGGCAGCCAGGTCTGGCCATCAGGGCCACCCTGGCTCAGAGCAGGGAGGTGGCAGCCACGCTCCAGATGGTCCCGTGGCTTCGCCCATCACCCTTCATCACACACCCCTCGCTCATGCGTAAAACTGCGCGTACAGATTTCACAGAAATCCAACGTCAGCCACAGTAAAACGGGGCTTCAACCAACACCAAAGTGCTTGCAGAAAACCAAACTGAAACAGGAAGAAGTTTTACTGTAAGCATCCTAGGTGTCTTGCCTTTTTCTAATTTCTTGTTCATGAAGATCAAAGTTAAGCACTCCATTTTTTTTTTTCTTTATAAGCTTTGCTTCAGAGATGCATCACAAAAGAGTCAGGGGGAGGGGTGAGAAGGTGTGATTCTGCTATCACTACTATGACACCATTAAATCCACATGGAGTAGCTCAAATATGGACTAGTTCCCCCTCTGAAAATATCATTCATCCTCTGATGCTCTAACCTAAAGACACAACTCCTCCACAAAAGATGCTGTTAAGGTTTGATTGCTTCTGGATTTAGAGAATTTTGTATCACCTTCACATGTGGTAGCATCCAGGAATTAAGGAGGTTTTGGTTGGGCCCTCCGGTGATGCTGTCACCAAGCTGGCTCAGGGGAAAGCAGTGCCCTTAGCAGGGATCCCAGCCAGGCTGCCTCTGTCAGAATCTCTCTCTGCTGCTGGTGCTGGTGAAGCTGCTGAGGTCAGGAAGCATGAGCATGGAAGGCTCATTTACACCAAAAGTCTGCTTCGTATCAGGCAGAGCATTCAAACTCAGTGTATCTGATAATTGACTGGTCTTCCATCTCCAGGTTCTGCTGACTGTCCCTTGCTGTAACTGGAATTGACCTGGCTGTTGATGGAAAGTTATTTCAAGGCTTCTGTAGCCTTCGCTCAGGTTTCAAGACTGGAAAAAACATTACAGGTTTCTCTTAAATCCCAGTCAAGCCATGGCTCTGATTTGTCAAGGACCTTTCAAGGCTGTTGATTTGTCACTACCCTTGTAACTCCCTAGAGGACACATCTGTATCCCTTGCACCCACCAATTACCACAAAGCATTTTCCTTTCCAACAGGAAACCCCTTCTTTCCCACATCCATGTGAACTTAGACAAGTACCCAAAAGACACAGAAATTTTAAACGTATTTTTTTAAAGGGACATGTATATGCATCAATTTTCACATTTGTCTCTTGTTCAGCACCATTTAAAAAGTTCTCAGATGCCCCATAACCAAACTGAAAAATCAAATCTACTCTTCTGAGACTAAAGAGAATCTACTGAAAAAACTATATTAAAATATTAAATAGCACCCAAACCACAGTAAGTATGTTCTCTCTTTCCTCCCTCCTCTGATGCTCCTGCTACCATGGATAAGGTATTAAAATTATTTTTGAGTGTTTATTCAAGCACTTCTTATAGTGTTTAGTCATTCATTAAGAAAATTGTCATGTCCTTATGTTCATGGTTTCCTGTCCTGCACAATTATGACACATCCATCAACAACATCGTAAAACATACACCTGCACCATAATCAAGTGTAATATAAACTGCAACAACCCCTTCAACAAAACATTGTTGTGTGCACAGTTTGGAAATTTTAAAAGGACACATAAGTCTTAAAACCTTTGCACTGGAGGAAAAAAGAAGAAAAAAATCCTCACTTTCAGCACCCACATACATGAAACATCAGTCTGAGTCATAAACTGCTCAAGATCTGTCTTACAAAATAAATGTTCTTAAATGCACTGTTCATCTTGGAAACTTGTTTTTGAACCTTCTGTGCAGATTAGAAGGCGCTTCTTACCTATTCTCCCATTCATCCTCTCATTTTATGTGCTGGTATTGTCTTTCATGTCACAAAGTCCCTTTCCCCAATCCTGGCCAGTTTCCCTTCAGGGTTTGATCCAGAATCATTAAACCACCAACCAAGAGGAGCAGAGAGCAGAAGTTAAATGGCAGTTTGCAGTATTTTAACAGTAGTTGAAGCTCCCACGCAGGTAATACATTTCTGCAGTATACACATTGTGCAGGCTGTAGGAATAAATGGCTTGGGGTATCTTGAACATCTGTTCCCTGAGAGCTGTGCCAGGTCTGTGGAGCTGCAGTGAGGTACAGGATGGAGAGCAGGCCCTTCCCTGCTGCGACTCACGGGGAGCCTGAGGTGTCTTCTGAGAGCCCAGCTGAGCATTCAACCACTCCCTCTTCTACAGGCTAAATGGAGACACAGAAGCAACCTGGTGAGTCAGCACTCCTGCTTAATTGCTTTGTGTTTCATCAACTAACCTTTTCTCTTTTACATTATATTTTTTTTTCCTGAAAAATATATAATTTAATGTTACTGCAGACACCTCACATAACAACAGATTAAAACAGATCTTACACACTAAAGGCTTTTTTAGACACTTTGAAATGGAGTTTTTGAAGCTTCAGGGCAAGACCCCTGTTGCTTTCCAGGGGCAAATATTGTCCAGTGAAAAGACTGGAGCAAAACGAGAGTAAAAGTGGGGTTTTCTGCTATGTTTCTCCCTTAACCAACCAGTATTCTTCCTCCTCACGACACAAAACTTACAGCAAAATGGAATGGTGTTTCAGGGTACTGCATGACTGCAGTAATCATACTTGGTAACACCTCCTGTCCAGTTTTTGAAAGAGCACCTAAGTTTTGAAAAAAAGAAAATGATGAAACATGCAGAAGCCTCAAGAAGGTTTGCTATCATTGCATGCCATACTACAAAACCTTGAGAGAATGGAAACATCCTCTGAACTCTAGGGAGCTGCCCAGCCACCTTTCCCAGCTACACCTGAAGGTCCTTCTGCAACACTGCCTGTAAAGCAACATCTACATCTGTCTGGCCAACAAATGTGCAGCTCTTGTTTTATCTGGACTTTTGCTGTAGCGTGCAAGAGGCAATGTAACAGCCAATACAACCAAGAGAGGGGAAGGAACATGGAAATTCTAGTTCCTTGCATTGTAAAATATAAATATCCTGGAATGTATTAAAAGACTGTATTCACCCAACCTTTGCTCAGTCTAAGACCATGGTTGACAAAAAATAAAAAAAAAAGAAAGAAAAAAAAAAGAAAAAGAAAAAAAGAAAAAGTGTCCTGCATAAAATGCCACACTTCAAAGTACAAGTATCATGAGTCACTGTTGACTTACCTGAAAGACTGGAGAAGCACATATAGTCTAGAAGAGCATGCTGTCAGCTCCTCCAAAACTCAAAGCAGCAAAGATTTGTCCCATGCAAATCATATAATCCCAATTCCTGCCAGGTTAGTTTCATTCCCTGTAGAAACTTACTCTAAGCCAAAGCAATAATTAGATTCACACCTTTTAATTGCTTTTGTTCTCTTTGTGTTAAAAGAGACAGAATTTCTACATTTCTATTGGGAGGAAAAAGAAAGCAGAAACCAAATAAAAGCCTACCCTGAGATCTGTCACTTCTCTCTCCAATCCAAGACACATTCCTGCTCTTCTAACCTTTTCTGGGCATGCTGAAGGAGATGTTTCTGTATGATTTGGGAACTGCAGAAGACAGATCCCAGTATCAGCCACCCTATACACAGCATCAAGGAGAGGAGCTACCACAGCTCTGGATTTGCTCACTGTGAGGAAGAGGAGAAAGCTGCATGTGCAGAACCAGGCAGAGGATGCAAACTAATGTACAATCCCCTTTCCACAGTCCCAAATCCTGTCACCTCCTTTCTCAGGGAAGAGAAATGAACCTCATAATAGAGACTAAGCCTAATCAAGGTAAAAGCAAGGACGAAACCAACGGCAGAGCAAATAAACTGTGGAAGAAAAAAAAAAAAGCGAAGGTCAAAGAGCTAGGGTAAATAACAATGCAGAAGGAAAGAACCAGCCACATTCAGATGAGGAATGAGGGATAAATGCTTCACTGTAATCACTGTTATGCAGATATATTGCAGGCAAAATTTGCAGTCCAGAGACAGCAGCATGGGGCAAAGCTAGTTAATACTGAACATCCCCACTGAAATTTAAATGCATCCAGTGCTTGACACAGGTGCCCAAAGCCTCCAGGAACTGTAGAATTAAACATCTTTTTAGCTAACAGATTTCCAGGAAAGACTGTGAGACACTTTTAGGCAGTGAGGGAGCAAAGAACATTTCAAGACAGTAAGTCTTTGAGAAAGGTTTGAGTAACCAAGGAAAAGGACCAGCAAACCCTATACAATGGTAAATGAAATTCAAAAGCAGAAAAACAAATCAAAACAAAACACTCTTGAACTGCTAAAGTTTGGTTTTAAATGTAAAATATGTCAGATGTCAGGGCTATCAGATGTTCTGCCCCCCTGGTAAATAGCAGCAATGCACTTAAAAGTGAATGCTAGGGTTGCCCTACTTATAGAAAAGACATTGAATTTGTGTGCTCTTAACACTGTTTTTACATTAATTTCTCCCACACCAGTGTTCTGCCTGGGATCCTCAACACCCTGTTTGCACAGCTTATGTTGTCACTGAGAAGGTTCCAGCTACACGCAAACAATGTCCAGAATAGTGGAGCATTAGCACTAGGAGTTGGAATAGGAAGAAAACAATATCCCACACATTAAAAACAATTAAAAAAAGGAAATCTGCATACATTAGAAGTTATCTAATTCCTAGAATAAGTAGGCTGAAATAAGTTTTGTGCCAATTTGGTTAGTTCTTTGGGATGATCCTTGCAAGAACAATAAAGGAAGAAAAGGCTGGAAATCAATGTTACAGTAAACACCATCTAACTGACCTACTAAAGGTCTGTATTATGTGAAAAAGAAACAGAGTTGATTTTTTTCTCTCTGTATTTGAACTAAGGTAAAATATCCCTTGCTATTTTTTAATTATTCCCAGCTGTTTTCACAGCCCACTACAAGTTTTCCAGAGCATACTTCACCCTTCCCTGCTCCTGCAGCATCCTCAGGGCAACTCTGGGAATTCAGAAAATTTTGGTTCTCACGTCCTTGCCTTTGAAAATCATCAATAATACTTTGTGCATCAAGCAGTTTCAATTCTGGTTGACAAAGATATTTGCCAGTTATCCCTCAACATTCTCTTTTCTGCCCAAGCCTTTCCACATTTCCATCCACAGTATATACAGAACTATTGCTAAAGTCAATTGCTGCTTGCTTGAAAACCAAACCAAACAACCAGAGCTGCAATCCTTAGTACCCAACACAGTGTTCCCAGACATTCCTTCCTGAAATCTACAGCAACCCTCACTCTGCTATAAAGACAAAGGTACCAATTCATCCTCAGAAATATACAGGAGCACCCAGGAAAAACCAAGTGCCTTTAATCAAGGAGCACATGTTCTCCCAACTGCAGCACAAGTTCTGTCTAAAACTGAATTTCTCTGCCAGTTGTTTCCTGTAGGAAGCAGCATTCCAACTACACTCAATGGCCAGCTTAAATTCTTTTCTCTGCAGCAAAATGAGCAATCCTATGGAGGATTGAGGAACATTAAGATTTTAAAGCACAAAATAAGAAGGAAGATCAAAAAGCATAATATACCACTAGCTCATTTGAAAGAAGAACATCCTGTTTTGGATACAGCAAAGGACTAAACAAAGATGATACACAGGAATTTAGAGGGCTGGAAGAGGTAAATTTCAGGCCCAGAAGCACAGCCTGTTAACTTTATTCAATAATAAATATTATCTGTGTATCATACCATGATACTACTTTTTCAATGTCCATAGTACCTCTCTGAAGTACCTTGCAGCGACATGTAGCACTGTCTGTTTCTATGGAGTTTTGCTATCCTAGGTCTTTGCTATCCCTTGCTCCAGCCACATCAGAACTACTACTGTTACAGCAGGACAAAAGTATTAAGGAAGGGCAGCATGTTTTATTGATGCTAGAGATCAATACCTGGTTTTAAAAGTTGTAGTTGCATTTTTAGGAGATAGGCTAAGACAGGAGTAAATAAGCAAGCATTTTTCTGCAGACAAGGATGAGTTAGTGAATTGATATGCTCTTCTGCATTGTCTCTTTATACCATTCTTTGATTAAGTTATATGACAAATGTGTTGCACAGGGTGTTCAGAGAAAAATTAATACAGTTTTTCCTCCTCCTCCAAAAGTAGTACTCGTTTCTCTGACTGTGATGGATGTCCTCTCCTTTTGTTTTCCATTGATCCTAGATTGTAAAGGAATAGCAAAACAGCCTCTTTCCTGCATTTGCATCATCCAACAACAGGTTGAAGTGTTGATTTAGGATTTCAAGCACTATTTGTAGCCTAGGGTTTGCTGCATCAGTTCAGGAATTCATTGTATCAAATAACTCAGCAGCTCATTTTTATTTTTGCCTCTAAAAAATTGATTCTATCAACTTGCCCTCAAATGAAGGCTATTCTGTCATTAGTCAGAGCAAACAGGGGGTCTGTTGGAGATCACTGCACAGGGAGGCTGTACAGAAGGATTTGATACAGAACATCATCCCCAGGGAGCCTTCAATAACTAAGAGCATCACAGCTGCCTGTGTGTAGTTTAACTTCAATCAATGAACTTTTTGATAAAATTTTGATGCTGACTGGAATGCTGGGGAAAACATGAAATTCCACTGTATGAAGAGATTAACACTGTTTTGTTATGGAAAACAACCTCTGTATGCTTATTCCAGGATCAAAATTATGCAGTAACTGTGTCAGTGAGTACACAAAAAGAAAAGCTTCTTACAGCATTGTGGGCTGTACAAAGTACAGAAAACCAAGGCCTAAGTTTGGGTAAATTTTGGTGAAAGCTTTGTTTCATTTTGGTTTTGGTTTGGCATGAAGAAGAGATCAGACAAAGATAGCAGGATTGTTCACTGCCATTGTAGGATTCCATTGTGCTTGTTACAAGAGCAGGGACCACTTTCTGCTTCCATTTCTCACACATAAAAGAATTAAGAATTCTTAAGAATTAAAAAAAAAAAAAA
>VXBS01008277.1:4796-40848 GCA_013400255.1 Sitta europaea
AAAAGCAGGTGTTTTGGGTCTAAAAAGCCACTGTTCATGAAGAGGGTTGACTAATGGAGAGGTGGATACTGTGGGGTTGCACACATCTCAGGAAAGGAAAGGCTTTCTCTATGAATTACTGACCAACAGGGTGGGGATCTGCCACTTCTGAAGTGGAGACTTCCGTACATGGCAGGTCTTTAACAGTTCTGGTTTCTTTTCATTGCAAACCCAAGATTATGAGGATAAACCCTGGCAGAGTCTAGCCTAGGCTTCCCTGCACTGCACTACATCAAAAGCTCAACTTTTTTTAGTTAATTATATTATTCTTTTAATAATTGTTTTAAACTTAATTCATACCAGGACTCCCTTGTGACACCTACCAGGACAAATTATCTAGTTAGCCAGAACAGAAAAGCAGGGGTTTGTCTCTTGCTAGTGATTGTGCCATGAGACACTGGGGGAGGCAAAAAATGAACTTCTGCTTCTCTTACTACAATTGTGGTCATCTCATCCCCTGTTTCAGAGCCATGGCTTTTCCCTCACACTGGTGACAGTAGAATCTTGTGGCAGTTTTTCAATGCTCTTCTGTTGCTAAAGCTTGCTATTCTGGTGTCTCAGCTGAATCTTCACCCAAGACAAGGCTACAGATCCTCCCTCTGAGTAATGCAGCTAAATAGGGAGCCATTTTTAATGCAGTGTGACTGATGACGGCTGTGATGTGGGAGGAAGCCGTTATATATGTTGATTCTCTTAAAACAGACCAAAAGGACAAGCTGTTCAAGCTAATGCTGCTCTGATCTATAAAGGAGTGATTAAACTTGAAGCTCCTCTGGTACTGACAGAATGAGAGCATATACAGCCCTGCACCTTCTCGCTTTGATTTACCTGAGGGGAAACCATACAAGTGCCCATGGCCAACATTCTGCTTCACCTGTTGCAACACATCTGGGTGCCTTTGGCACTCAGCCTATCTGCCAGTATGAATATGTTACTTTATCCTGGAAATCCAAGTCCTGACCCTGCCACATACAACCAACCTCCAAACAATATTCGAAGGACCTGGGTGTCACTGTGGCGAGTTAGAAATGACTCAAAACCTCGTTTTGATGAATGAATATGACTCCAACCTTTATTCCAAAACTGACCCCCTTTATATACCTTCTTGAACAGGCCCTCTCATTGGTCAGAAGAGTGCCAGAACTCTTCATCCCATTGGCCAAAACTGAAAGACATAGAGAAAGCCAGTCCCACAGAAAGGAATCCAAAACATTACACTTGTTACCAAAACACTGGCAATGTTTATGTCAAGCCTGTGAGAACCAGGTCTTCCTAAACCAAAACATCATGAAGAAACTGAGTTTAGAAACTTCAGGCCTAGGAGACTCCAACTACACCTGGGAAGGTGAGAAGCAGTGTCAGCAGCTTGCTGCCCAGTGTATGCTACTGCTTGAGATGTGAGGATTTTGCTGCATGACAATACTCCAGCTGAATTTGGTGCCTCACCTGTCTTTTCCACCTCACTCTGCCTGGAGAAAATTGCCTCTTACCCTGGCTACTGGCACTGGCATCCCCTCACATTTCCCACATTTCCCTCAGCTCTGGCCATGCCAGAAGCAGGACTAGCCATTGATTGTCAGATGATTCCTCCTGCACCCTATTTTTTTGAAGAGAGGACAAGCCTTCCATGTTTTCTTCCATTCTCTTCCACAGTAGCTCACATTTTTCCTGAATTCTAATTATTATTATTTTTAAATGACCTCTGACTTGCCTGTGAGTCCATTGCTCCTACACAGACATTGCTTTTCTTCAATTTGTTTCATAGTCATATTTTTCTGAATCACGTTCTTTTTTTCCAACCCCCAAAACAGTATCTCAATATTACTACTTGAAATACAGAAAAATATGGTGCCTCAGCTATAGACAGCATATGATGAGCAAGAGAAAGAATAGAAAGAAGGCAAAAAGATTTCACTTGGTAATTTATTTGTCACATATTACTAGCAGCCCTGATAACCTGTCTGGCAGCCACACTGGGTGCCTACAGATGGGACTTCTGGGCATCCCAGACCAACCTTCTGGGGCTGAAAGCCTCCTTGGCAACATCCCCAGCCTCCAGTCAGAAGAAAAAAGTCTTGGGGATAGGGAAAACCCGAGGTCAGTTTTACAGCTGCTGGGTGATTTCCCAGAGTCCCAGGCAGTGTTCTTGTCCTCCTGGGATCAGGTAGAAGGAAGAAAGATTGTCTTTTTTCACCATTGATGGGGCATTCCCTGGGATGAGAAAGAGACACTGCATTTGGAAATCAGTTTTCTCTTACTGTCCTTGTCCTTTCATATGCCAAATGTTGTGACCTCCTAGGAGGTCATGTTGTGTCACAGGGAAGAGCTGAGACAAGTCTCATTGGGATTGAAAAATAAATAAAAACACACATAAGATTGAAATGACAAGATAATATCCTTAGACTCTTCATCTTCTTCCTCTATTCTTCTCCCACATATAACTATTCTATTAGGTTTTCCAGTAAATCAGATGGGGTTTTGTTGCCTGCAGCCTAGATCTCCAGACATAACATTCAGCATTTCTGATGATCTCATAGCAGTCTCCAGAGCAAATGATAATTGCCTCAGAATTCACAAATTTTTGCTAGCATCATTCTCTTGTCATTCAGCATCCAGAAAATCAAATCATGTCTCTGAAGCAGCACAAGGATCACAGACTCCAGCTCCACAAGACACCCCAAGAGTCATACCATGTGTCTGAGCACATTGTTCAAATGTTTCTTGAACTCTGTCAGGCTGGTGCTGTGACCACTTCCCCAGGGAGCCTCTTCCAGTGCCCAACCACCCTCTGGGCGACGAACCTTTTCCTCACATCCAACCTTAAACCTCCCCTGGATTCCTTCAGATTCTGTCACTGCTCACCAGAGATAAGAGATCAGTGCCTGCCCTTCCTCTTCCCCTCACGAGGAAGTTGTGGCTGCACTGAGGTCTCCCCTCAGTCTCCTCCAGGCTGAACAGACCAAGTGACCTCAGCCACTCCTCACACGCCTTCCCCTCAAGGCCCTTCCCCATCTCCATGCCCTCCACTGGACATTCTCCTGTTCTGTCCTTCTCACACTGTGGCACCAGCACTGCCCCAGCACTCGGGGTGAGGCTGCCCCAGTGCAGAGCAGAGGGGACAGTCCCCTCCCTTGCCTGGCTGGCCAGGCTGTCCCTGATGTCCCCAGGACAGGGTTGGCCCTCCTGGCTGGGAGGAGCTGCTCATGCTCAACTTGCCATCGACCAGAACCCTCAGGTCCTTTTCATGGCACTGCTCTCCAGCCTGTCATTCCCATCTGTCTGTACATCCAGGGCTGTCTCATCCCAGGTGCACAATCTGGCACTTTCCCCTGTTGAATTTCATACGCTTGATCATTGCCCAGCCCTCTAATTTGTCAAGGTCTCTCTGCAGGGCCTCCCTGCCTTTGAGGGAGCCAACAGGTCCTCCCAGCTCCGTATCATCTGCAAACTGGCTTCATATCCCTCCCAGTCCTACACCCAATCATTTATTAAGATGCTGAAGAGCACAGAGCCTAAGGTGGAGCTCCGTGGAACCCCCCTAGTGACAGTCACCACTCTGTAACCCCATTCACTGTAACCCCTTGTGCCTGACCCATGAGCCAGCTGCTCTCCCATCACATGATGTGTTTATCCAGCTGTGGGCTGGACATTTTGTCCAGGAGGAACTAGGTAGGCACAGGATCAAAAGATTTACTGACATCCAGAAAGATGACATCAACTGGCTCCCCTTGATCAACTAGGTAGGTTACCTTGTCATAAAAGAAAATCAGGTTTGATAAGCAGGAATTTCCTCTCATGAAGTTGTGCTGGCTGTGATTAATTACTTCATTGACTTCCAGGTGTTTTTCAATCCCTTCCAGAATCTTCTGCATAGCCTTGCCAGGCACTGAAGTGAGACTAATGGGCTTGTGGTTTCCAGGGCTATCTTCCTTGGCCTTTTTAGTCTTCTAGTTTCCAGCCAGTTGGGACCTTTCCAGATTCCAAGATCACTAAAAAAACACTCAAGAGAGGCCTCATGACAGCATCAGGCAGCTCCGTATATATCCTCAGTTGAATACTATTAAGCACCATAGACTAATAGGGATCCAGCTGGAACAGCAGATCTCTCAAAACTTCAAGGTCAATTGGGAATTTATCATTCTCACAGTCATGTTTTTCCTGCTCAAGGCACTGGGACCCCCTCTGTTCACCATTTGTGTTGAAGACAGGGGCAAAAAATGCATTAAATTCCTCTGTCTGGTACCTGTTTGTGAGGGTACCATCCTCACCCTGTAACAGACCGATGTTATTTCTGCCTTGCCTTTTGCCATTATTTAAAAGCCCTCTCTTTTTTTGTCCCCCACGCTTCTGGCTAGTTTCAATTCTGGTTGAGCTTTCACCTCATGAATTTTCTCCCTACAGTGGCAAGGAACATTTCTTTATTCTTCCCAAGTCACCTGATCCTGTTTCCACTGGGCATACACCTTCCTTTCTTGTTTTACCTCTTGCTTGACTTTAGCCAAGCCAGCCTCCTGCCTCATTTACTTGATTTCAGACATTTAGGAATTATCTGCTCCAGTGCCCTTAGAAGACAATGCTTAGAAAGTGACAAACCCTGATGGACCCCAGAACATTCAAAAGAATTTACCGGGGGGACTTTTCCACTTATTCCCTGAACAGTCTGAATTCTGCTCTCCTTGTGTCCAGATTTGAAGTCTTGCTGGCACCTTCCTCCTGTGGCCAAGATTTTAACTTGATCACTTCATGGTCACTGTGGCCAAAACAGACTCAAATCATCACTTCCTTCACAACATGCACTCTGCTCTGTTGGCAAATAGAAAATTAAGGAGGACATATTTCCTAGTTATCTGTATCATGAAGTTGTCATTCAGGTGTTTTAGGAATCTTCTGGCCCTGTTTGTGCCATCTGTATGGTGTTCCCAGTTAACATCTGGAAAGCTGAAGTCTCCCATAAGGACAAGGGCAGTTGATTCCCTTAGAGAATTCCCTTAGTTCCTCAAAACATAATCCATCAACTTCATCGTCCTGGCTGGGAGGTCCGTAGCAGACTCCCACAATGACATCCACGTTATTTGTCCCTTATTCCTATCCAGAGGCTCTCAACTGCACCATTGCCAACTGTGAGTTCTGTACATTCCACCCCTTCCATTACATATGATGCCACCCCTTGCCTCTTTTGAGCCGTGTGTGTCTCCTGGAGAGCCAGGAGCTGCCCAACAGGGCACTCCAGTCACCAGGTTTCATTTAAGTCAATGATATTAAATCTCTGGGTCTGAGCCAGAGCTTCCAGCTGCTGCTTTGTTCCTCATGCTGTGTATATTGGTAGAGAAACATTTCAGGTGTTGGACACTGTAGCCAACACCTCGTGAAGCAGATTGGGTAGCCCATTAGTGTTCATTTCCTCGAGTTTTGACACACCATCCCTCTGACCATCAGCTGGGTATTTTCCTTTTCTCCCTTCTGAGCCAGTTTAAAGCTCTGTCAGTGAGCCCTGCTAGCTCCTGTGCTAGAGCTCTTTTTCCCCTCTGAGAAAGGGGCACCCCATCAGGTGTCAGCAGAACAGGTGCTGAACAGATCGTCCCATGGCCATAAACGCCAAAGTTTTTCTGATGACACCAACCTCAGAGCCATGTGTTGATCTGATGGATCTGCCTATTCCTATCAATATTTTTCCTTGCTACTGAAAGGACTGAGGAAAACACTACCTGTGCTCCTGATTCTACAACCAATTGTCCCAAGGCCCTGAAATCCTTTTTTTTTGCACTTGGACTTCTCTTTATTATCTCATTATTACCACCTTGAGGAACCATTGATGGATAATAATCAGAGGGTCTCACTAGACTGAAGAGTTTTCTAGTAGTGCCCCTTACCTGAATCCCTGGGGGACAGCAGCAAACTGCCCAGTGGGTGGGGTCCAGTCAGCGTATCAGGTCTTCCACTCCCCTTAGAAGGGAGTTGCCTATGTCAACTACCCTTCTTTTTCTCTTAACACAGGAGGTTGCAATGCAGGTTATAGATTGTGTTGCCCTAGACACCTCTTCTATCCCAGCAGGACCTTGGTCCTTCTCATCAGTAGGTTGTCCTTCTGGTCCCAGAGCTTCATACCTCTAGTAAAAAGTACCACTTCTACTTGTCACGGTCAAATTTTTAGGAGGAGGATCCTTCCTCCTAGTATAGGCACTGACCAGTTTCCAACCTATGTGCTCAACACACTCTCAACTGGCTACTTGACAGGGTTCTGGGTCCACTTGGCTCTTAACTACAAAGGAAATTCTAGATTCCTGTGACTGTAGTGTCTCTGAGAAGAACCTATCTATCTCTTGCTCTTTTTCTCAAGTTCCTTCACCTGGTGAGACAGTTATTCCCAGGCCTCAGCTCTGTCACCAAAAGGGCAGGGCCCTCTTTCTCTTGTTGAGTCTCCCCTGGTCCCACCTAGCTGCAAGCAGGAAGTGCAAAGCCCTTTTCAGTATTTTAGTGATATAGAATCAAGTCAGGAACTTTATAGAAACACTGGTATTAATCTAGAAGTTTTAACACCAGAGAAATTAAACATGCCTGCCCTTTCTGTCAATCCATGAAAGAATTAGATCTTCAAAAAAAGAAAAGACATCACAACAAAGCTCTGTTCAAGATATCTCAGCTTCCAAAGAGTAAATTTTCTGAGACAAGAGAGCAATACGTTGACACGCTTTAAACCTTACCAATTTCATTACTATTGTCACTAATTAGTAAAATAAATTTTGTGCGCCAAGTTGTGCATTAGTCAATCAACATCAAATAAGGCTGCCAGAGAAATTCTTTCAGCTCTTAGACACATTAGTTACACCTTTTCAAACTGTAACAGTTTGAATTCAATTTTTTTTTTTAAAATTGGAAGTTTCTTCAAAACCAGAAGTTCTGAGAGCCTTTTTTGTCTGATATTCATGAGAATATAGAAATATTAGGTCAGATCCATAGTGCTGCTATTTAATTTCTCTTCAGACACAGACAATAAAGGACTGAATAAAGGAAGAAACACTGATCGCAGGGAAATGGTTGCGAAGATACACTGGGGAATAAGCAACTTTCCAAGTATATTAAAGATTAGTCCAGGATGAACCAGGTTTTTGGTTCATTGGTCAAGAAAGTAATTACATCTGTCGTGACCCAAAGGATATTTATATTATTTTCCAATGACATTAACATTTAAAAGAATTATTTCTCACAGACAAAGCAATTGCTTTGATAATGAGCATGTTGACATAATTGTGGTTTACTTGGACTTCTACAGTCGACAGGAAGAGCAAATTGGCATTTCTGTCCTGTTGGAGATGGTTGGGGATGTTCCATGCCTGGCTCTGGCCCTGCCACTTCTCCTCACAGCAGGTACACACACTTCTCCCAATGCTTTTGTTCAATCAGCAAAGCTCATTTTCATTTACATTTCCAGGTGAACTTGTTTTTTTTCATCAGTTCAAGATTATTGCTTTTGAAAAGTAGGAAAGCTTTTACACTAAGCATGTGCTAATGATGTGACAGTTGAGCTGGGCAAGGGGGCTTCACCCAGGAGGGGCAACTTTAAGTTCAAGAACATAGAGAAGAAATAAATGGAAACTGAACACCAGAAAAAGATATTCAGTTGATACTGTCAAGCCCTGTCCATTGGGTTACAACACACTTTGCACAGTACAGGGAATAGTTAGGCATTAGCATAAGGATGGGATGCAGTATGTAGATGTTTGACATTTTAATCTCTATGATGCTAGGAAAACCTTTGCTGAAATAGTTAAATAACTCAGAACTAATATCTCACTTTCCCATGAAAATGGAAGAACATCTTCCTGCTAATGTTGTCTGGAAGAGATGTTTTCCCCAAGGAAATCATGGGACACAGCACAAATGGAAACTTTAGCCACAACATTGTCAAAGTGTAAAATGCAAAAGAGCTTTTTTAGGTTTTTTTTGGGGGGGAAGCTTGTTGGTTTTTGGGTTTTTTTGCTGCATGTTAAAGATGTTTTGAGGCACTCCTCAAAATAACGTGCCTGTACATTTTGTAACACATGCTGGAATTTCCCTTCTTCTCCTCCCCTTTCATTTCACCCCAAATTCAACCCCTGGTGAGCACAATCTGTAGAAGATATCATATTGTGATATTGTACTGTAATATTATAGTACTACATTGGAACTTCTATTATGTAGTTAAAAATATGTATGTTCAAAAGATACTTAAATCAATTTATGGTAGAAAAATGTGGTAATTCACAAATTGTCTTGCAATTCATGTTGTCATCATTGTTGCAGCATTTATAGGTTTTTAAAGACAAATATCTTTCACAATGGTACAACAGAATAAAGTCATGCTGCTCACAGCATCACTTATTTGTTTATTACTTCAAGGAATGTTTCAAAAAACTATATTCTTTTACTCAAACATCAGTTTCTTCAATCCTCTGGGAGCCAAGGCCATAAAAACCAACAGTGCAACAACATGCACGACAGAAAATGAGAGCATCTCTGTGATTATAAGCTGGCCTAACAGCTCCTCCGACTTAGAGCTTTTTATTTTATTGTTACCTGTATTTAAAACAATTTGTATTTTATTATTGACTTCTAAATTTTTTTAGGAACCAGAACTAGTAATACAGTGTTTTCCAAGATGTATTGTACGTCTGCAAACACTACCTATTAAATCTGAAGTAATTGTCCTCTGCTGTCTTTGCCTGAGGTCTTACCTTATTAATTCCAATAGTCATAAGCTTTAGAGGTTTCCTTTGTCCAGGCACCTTTTTACTTGATTCTTACTTAATAAACTGTCCAAGGTCATGTAGTATTACCAGCCCCTTTCTAAAAAAAGAATATTTTTCCCTCTATTTTTTGCCTGGCATAGCAGTTTAATAACAAGTAGTATTAAAGTAGCTTCAAGGTTTAGCTGCTTTGACAGACCTGTCTTCATCTACGAATGACTATCAAGTTTTGAAAGACATAGTTCACGCATGTCTTTCCTTAAATGTCACTGCCATCTGCACTTTTACTGTCCAGGTACAATAAATTTTATTATTTTTTCTCTTCTTACAGATAAATGTCACTGCCTCTTTTGATGAAGTTGTCCTTGCTCACTGCTGGTGTGACAGCAGAGCTGAGCATGCTGCCCTTCTCCCAGTTTCAGTCCTGCTCTGCTGTGGGTAAGGCCATTGAGCCCCACACAGCCCAGCCAGAAGGGATGAGCTTCTGGAATGCAGCTACTGCTATCAACTACCAAACTCCAGGCTGCCATCATGGCCCAACCCACAAGCCATGGTGTGTATTTAAGAAATAAGGGCTTAGTAGTTCATTCCCCTAGTTTTATTTTCTCTGCTTGGAGGATTTGCAGTAAAGCCACCACTTATTGCCAATATTCATTGACTGTTTTGACACTGATACTCACTTAAGGTCTGCTGCTGCATAAACATAAACTGTCACAAAGCACCAAGGAGTGTTAGTCTCCATCAGCCTGGGCTAGCTGGTAAGCAGTAAACTAAATAAAGAAAATTGTGTGTCCTGGCTACTCAGTCCATGTGCTGTGCAGGTCTTCAAACAGCATTTAAATGTGCTGGATATGTAAAAATAAATTATTTCACTTGGGTGTTCAACCGGGCAAGCTGATTTGTGCCAGTTATTTTAGGCACTTTAAAAAAAAAATCTCATGTAACTTTTAAATAGAAATTGAGGAGGTGAAAAGGGGCAAAGCCAGTCAAAGCCATGGGGTTGGCATCTTTATCATGCCATTCCATTGCCCTGAGGCCAGTAATCATGTCAGAGGTCTGTTCTTCTTGCAGTCATCACAAGTTGAATGCCCTGAGAAGGCAATGAAAAAGACAAGCACCAGCCTTCACTTTCTCCATTTAACAGAACATTTAACTGGTACAGATCAGAGGTGAATTTACAGTGTCTCTCCAGGCTAACTGCCTGTCACAGATGGCTTCATGGATTCACCACTGCCATTGTTCAGCTTCTGAAAGAAAAAAAATATTTGCAGTTATGTTGCTGGAGTGAGGTTTCCAGAAGTATTCAGTCATGATCCATTCAGTCACGAATCCATCCAGTCATGACTCCACATCCCACTGTCTTTTAACCAACTGTAGTGAGAAAAGAAAGCTAAGAGTTCATTTAGGTTCTTTAAATTCTCAAGCAAAATAAAACCTATTGACCAAAACCTTAACATTTATTGCTAAACAGACTGTACTGGGAAATTTATCACCACTTTTAAAAAGATTTCTTTCATGTCCCAGCAGAATTTGAAGGAACACTGATTTTAAACTACCTTTGGCAAGGTGATATTTTTAGCTGAGTACTTTTGTTAACATTAATAGTCATGTTTACAAAGAAAGGTTGTTTTCATTATAGCTACTCAACCTCAAAACATCTCCTCTTAGTCAAAATAGGGCTCACTGAGGAAATCAGTGGATGAACACCACTGAGAAAAAAGTGGATGAAACACTCAGACAAAATACATGGATCACACTGTTTCATATGTTAGTCATAATTTTTCCCTCCACTCCAAATAGGTGTAATCTTAAGAGGAAAATAAACACCAGCATTTCCACATACATCTGTTGCTGTACAAAAATGACACTAGGAAATGTATTGGATTAAGTTATCTGAGTTTCAAAACATTCCACTCTAAATCTTAGTTAGATGTTGTGTGTCTTTAATTCTTTACTAGTTCATTCTTCTACAGTTCTTGTGCATTTCAATTATCATTTGAAAGGATTTAGAAGCCACCCCTAATAACTTATTGGTGTTCCTGAAGGTGCTTTATCCTGGTACCTTCAGTATTAACAGCCACATATCCATCAAAGGTTTAAATTTGGCAAGAACAATTGTGCAACCAAATGAGTTGCTTAGAAAATTACAATAATACTAGGCAACAGTATTAAATCTACTGTTATATATAGGGTTTGTAAAAAACTAAGAAGTAGAATCTACTATACAAAAGAGCATTTTCATAAGTGTAACTGGAACGGCAAACCCAGCTTATGCAGAAGCTTTGAAAGTAGCTGATGTGGTCCCACATTCATACAGCTGTTGTCTCTTGAGGCCTTCCAGCAGCAAAAAGAAAAATAAAATTGCTAGCTCTGTTGTCTTTAAAGAGTATTTTGTATTATTACTATATTATGGTTTGGAATTAATAGGACTCTTAAATCCCTAGGTACAATACAGAGTAATTTCACTTTCATGACCTTCCCTGGCAATGCCAATTATCCAAGCTCACAAATCCTACATGGGAAGACTGTAAGTTCAGACCCCTGCTGTGCTTATGAAAATGAGTATTTCCTCATTATAGTCTGCATCAAGAAAACATATGAGTTTTGTACTAGCATCAACAGAAAATCCCTCCATCCTGCACACAGAGACCTTCAGGAATGGTTAAATCAACCTGCTGTTCTTGAGCTGCATTAAATTTGAGTTTAGCTGTGTCTCCTTCAAGGCCTGCACATCTCTTACTCTTCCTTTGTTATGCAATTTCTTTCTGATTTTCCCCTTGTACATTTCAGTCAATGTGGCCTTTGGCTGTAGCTTAAGAGAACCTTCCTGGCTACCCTGAAATTTTGTCTTATCAGCCTTCTTCTGAACAAGAGGATATTTCTTTCTCTCAAACTAGGTTAGAGTAAATAGTGCTTGTTCACACTTGCCAGTTCAAGTGCTCTGCTTCTATTATTGTTGACTAAACTAAGCATCACCAGGCAGGAGGCTCTGCCTAATTTAAGATGTTTTGATTTTTCTTGTGATCAGCAGACAAAAGAGCCTAACACTTTTTCACAAACCACCGAGTATCTTTTTGTATCTTCTTCTGACCAAACTGTACTGAATTAGAAAAGACTCTGCTAGGGGAGAAGTAACTCCTTTTGAGGACACAAAAATAATGCTGCTCTTCAGTGGCACATGTGTGGGTATAAAGATGAAGAATCTCCAGTCTAATTTCTAATAACACATACAGATGAGGGGAAAACTCTCAGTACTGTGATACCAGACACATTGAACTGGATGATATAAAAAGAGAATATTACAACACATTAGATCTGTACCATGTGGCTGTGTTAAGAGTAATGCGGAGTTCTACCTCTTTGATTCCTGAGCTGCTTTTACCACTGCAGCTTCAGCACCTCACAGCTGTAGATGTTTCAGTTTAACACAGAGGAGGGCTGTCAGGGTTGTGTGATTTTTGACAGACTGCACAGTTCATGTCAGGATTTTGTTTTTACATACAGTAGTTGCTAACAGGAACATAACATCCTCCTACTGGTTTTGTGCATGTTTAGTCTCTGAACAGTGGAAGACATTGATGAGTAATGAGTAGAAGCTCCTTCTCTATTGCTCTGAAACTACACAGGTGTACCTGGACTTTAAATTATAGGACAGCATTCTCACCGGCTCGTACCCCGTGCTTAGTGGACCTGCATATGGGTGCAATGTAAATGGGAAAAGCTGGACAGGAGACAGAAATAAGGATTTCCCATGCTATGAGTTCATTAACAATGTTTGAAATGTATGATGTGATTGTATCTTGATTTTTCACCACCACAGCCCCAAAATTGTTAGTCACTGAAAAACGAGGGTATGGGCATTTTCATCTACCTAGGGAGCCTCAGTAGTATAAAATCTGTGCAGTTCTGGTGCCTATGCAGGAATCATGAGGCCATTTCAGGACACAGTGGCAAAGCATCTCTTTAGAAAAAACAAGATTTCTCTCATTAGGGCATTCAGTAATAATCAAGAGATTGTATATAGCCTCTTTTGGAAAGAAAAAAATGCACGTACAATGTTTGACAAGGTAAATCCAGCCAGTTGCAATGTCATAGGTTTGGATTAGTTTGGGGGGGGGGGGGGAGTTTTGCTATCCAAAGCAACTTAGTTCTGATATTCAAATTGAAGAAATTCATTATTTGCCCCAGGCTCCGTATTAATCAAAGGAAAGCAATACCATCAGTTTTTGTCCTTTTTTCCCACTAGAGAACTTAACAAGTTATAGCTGTTTTGTTTTCAATTTTAATAAAATTGTAAAGGGTATTTGCCAATAACAATTAGAGACTTACTAAAAAAAGAGCAGTGTCTGAATATTACCTGTAGAGTCTAAAAGTCTCTTCAGGAATACTCAACAATCTTTAAAATTGTGCATCAAAATTTTGCCAGAGTTTTATGAAATAAGATGATAACATGGAGTTTGAGACCTTTGAATTTCTTTGATGACTGCAACAAGTGTTAAAAACACATGAACACCTCTGAAGGATGTTCTGAGGTTCCTTAAAATCCCTAGGAATATGGAGTCTATAGGTCTTGGCAATGGTGTTAGCTGCTCACAGTGGTGCAGGACAAGGATGCAGAGTCAGAAAAGCTGAATCAAGGGAGATCCTCACAAAAAACTCTCATCTTGGGCTGAGGGCAAGAGGATTTCTTTCCATGTTCAGGTCAGAATTAATCAAGAAAATGCGGTACTGTTTTATGACATGGGTATTTTTCAGCTTCCTCTAAGAAAAAATAAGAGCAAAAAGATTTTGCTTTATTAGTGAAACTTTATTGATTTCCAGTAGTTAGTTTGAAAAATGAAGGGAAAAATATGCAAGCAGAGGCAAATCTCCTTTGTGTTACAGTGGCAGCTGGAAATTTGGGGTTTAAGCATTTAAACCTGGAGGGAGATCATCAAAAGTTCCTATTCTAGAAAAGAAAGATAAATTAAATCTCTGCAGCTAATCATTTTTCCTCATCAGTCTTGTCTGTGACTGAGATGACATTTTGAGTATGACTGAAATACATTCTACTGTTGTTACAAGACTGTCTGCTACAATAGACTTTGATATAAATCCGTGCTATCATGCTTTCTTGTGCCATTAGAATTCATGACACCCTTGTTACAACAACATCATTTACAGTATTCCAAACTAAACTGCAGATATTGCTGTAAAGGGATGTTCACTCTTGTTTTCAACTTTCCCCAGACTGCATGCATTATGATTCTGCGGTTTAGATATTTAACTTTGAAAACCAGGTTTCCATTTTAAATGACTGAACATCGCTCAATTTTTCAAGTCAGATTCTTTTGCACTATTCCAAGGGCCTACAATATGATTTATAAAACTCTTGAGAGTGAGTGGGAAGAACATCCTTATCCATGTCAGAATTTATGAAGCTCAGCCATTTGGATTTGGATTGTACCATATTTACATGTGCCCTACATACAAGTAACCTAATCTGCAACACAGCCTCTACTCCCAGGATCACAAGGAGGTGTGAGGGCCCCACCTCCATTTTCTTTGAATTACCATTTGAAAGCTCTTGCAGTATCTCCCTCTTACATGCTTCTCATTCAGCTACAAATCCTAAAGCCTTATTAGCCCTCTTTTACACCTTCTTTATACTTAGCTCAGATAAGATCAAAATGCAAAAAATAAAAAAGAAATCCCTACAAGATCCAGGAGAAAGAAGAGAAAATAAATATATTTTTGTCTACTTTGAAAATAATTCTCTAAAAATCACGTTGGACAGACAAATCCTTTTTTTTTTAATAAATGCAACCTTTTAAGAATTTCAGGATTTATTATGAATAGGAAAGGAAAGTGGTACCCCTAAACTCATTGTGCCTGAAGAGAAAAAAAATAGCTTTAAAAGGCAGGGGGGGAATCTGCTTTCATTACTCCTGCCCTTTATTCTTGGGGATAAAATGGGGAAATATTTTTGCTACTTCTCCATTTTCTCTTCCCTTTCTGTAACTGGACACTGAAAAAAAAAAAAAAAAAGTGAGAAGCAGGGAGCAGAATTTCATATGAAAACAAAACCTGGTTCTTTAAGATGAACATCTTGTGGAACATTGCCTCATGCCACAGAGTTCAGCATAGCCAGGCTGCAGGACAGGTAGGTGAGACAAGCTAGAGAAGAAGCACAGTCATCATGCATAGTTTCTCAGGCCTTGTGAGCCCAAATAAATATAAATAAGAGTGAAAAGGGAAGTAAATCACTGGCCACCTCATTGGACATTGTCACATTGATTTTCCTTTCCAATTCAATGCAAATTAATTTTGCATTTTGAATGCTACCACATCCCTCTTTGATTGTCCCCTCTGTTTTAGAAAGAGAGGAACATCTCTGGATTGATCTAGAGCTTTTCATTTCTTTTTTGCAATGGTTGTATGAACAGTTTTTCAAATATAGATGTGACAGATGAGACATGGCCACTCTTCAGAACTATCTCTGTTATCTAACCCAGCTCACCTCAACCAAGGGCTTGGAGGCATTTGAAGCTGCACTTCACAGGGAAGGAGTCCACCCTTGTTTTTCCTTCTTGGAGTACCACGCCAGCTTCTCACAGAGTAGCTCTGTTTGTCTCCTGTTTCATCTTTCTCACCTGGCTATGACTTTCATTTAGGGGATTAATGTAGTTGTGCAGGATTTCACCCAGGTCCAAGCAAGCTCTTGAATTCCTTCTGAATTGGAGAACTCTTTTAATCAAAACATGGAGCGGGCAGTGTACAAAAGAATGCAGCACTGATCAGGGCAGATAAAGGGCAGTACCCATGACAGTTGGTCCCATCAGTTTGCAAGCATGCTGTGATCTCTAGGTGTCATCCACCTCAGACAGTCCTGTGTGGGTGTGCTGTGCAAGGCAATGCTATATGGAAGTGAAGAACACCTTCTACCTGACTTCATCACTTTGCTCAGGTTGAGGTGGTTTTAGAAAGTTTAGGATCTCCCAGATGCTTTTCATAATCAGAGTCCATTTTCAGTGGCTGATGAAGTAAAAAACACAATTGAGCTGTGAACCTCCTTCAATTTTGGAGGGAATTAATGGAGGGCAAAACTGCAAAGTCCTGTCTTCAGTGCATTTCTTCAGTGTTCAGCTGCAGAAGAGAGGCTTTGAGGCAAAAAGGTGTCTCCAGTTGGCTGCATCTGGTAAGCACTGTGCCTGGCCAGCACAACCCATACTTGCCTTCATTGCTGAAGTCCCCTGTGAAATCACAAGGTAGGCAGTGAGCACTACATAAGAACTGACATCACTAAACTAGTTAAAATGTGCTGGAAATATTTCAGGAAATATACAAAGAGAGATTTATGCTCACCATCCACTCCAAAGTATGTATAACAATTCATCCAATGTCATACACTAGAAACTAGCACTCCTTTTTCCAAGCAAATTGATCTGTGTTCACTCAAAATACGTGCAGTGCTTACAATCACATAGTATCTCATAAACATCTCATTCCAGTGTGAGTCCTGTATGTCGGAAATTATGTATTAAACCTAATTCATGGTATTTTGTGATCCAGAAGACAGATAAATTTGTTGAGTTTTCTGGCTGATTTTCCAGGTTAGTGGGACTGAGTCTGCAAAGGCACATATGCATATATCATACATATGTATATACAATCATCCGAGGTCTTGAAATGTTTAGGAAAATGCTTGTTGATTCACTTCCAAATCTGCATCATTTTCTTTTTTATTTAAAGGCCATGTTCTAGATCATTCCCAATCATAATCAGTCAACATAAGCCCCAGATAAGGACTGTCTGACAGCTGAATATTAGAAGAAAGCGCTTCTTCGTCCATGTTTTAAAATCTTTACCATTAATCTTGCCATGAAATCTCATTTAAATGATTGTGGAATATTATATCAAAGTTATCCAGTGATCAGCAATGTGACTTATTTTCTGAATAGTACAACTTTGTCATTTTTATCTGATGGTCATCACATCTTCACAGAAAAATAACTGTCCTTTTTCTTCTCTCCCCTCTTTTTCCCCCAGCTTGACTACAGTGCAGATTTGTATTCTTGGCACTCTCATCCCCGTTTGATGAGTTTTAGGAAAGTCCAACTGTCATTTTGTCCCCCAAAAGCAAAACAAACACTGCCTTAAACTGATAACAACACAATTTAGCTGCCCCGTAAACAGTCCTTTTAACTCCATGATATGTGGCTGCTCCTTCAACATTCAAGCAATGGAAATGACATTGTTATCAGGCAACTCTAGATGATGAAAAATGGCCTACATTAGGGAACACTGTGAACACAAAAAAACCTTCTGCTATCAGTCATCGCCATTGTAATGTACTTACCTCTATCTGCAGATTTAGACCTATGATGAGGCTGAACTTGAAAGGGGAAAAAACCCCACCCTCTGCAGAGTATTTTTGTATAATTAAGCTGAAACATTTCTGCAGTTCTGAGGATGATAGCTACACAGAGGCCAACGAAAGCCTGAAGGCTAAGGTACTTCAGCCACACCATAAATGTACTGTAGGAACACCATTACTTTGCAGAGGTCCTGCAGAAACATATTCTCTGAAGTGGCTGTCACTCCAAAGGCAACACCACAGTCTTGCCTGGTATATGCCCCTCAAAACCAGACCTGTAAAGGAGAGGGCTCCCAAAGGCAAGGGCCGTGGAGGTGCCTGCATGGGTCACACTGAGAGGGCACAACAGGGCCCGACCTCTCAAAGAGCTACCATGCAGTGGGGAGAAGAGTTAAGCAAGGAATAGGATTTCAAACTGAACCCAAGAGCTGGCTCATCAGGAGGTGCTGCATCTGTTTTGGGGAGAGAGGATTGATTTCTAAGTAGCAGGAGCTAAGAGATGACAGAAAGTAACACTCTGAGATTCACAAACCTGTCTAAAGCTGCTCTGGTACTGCTTATGGTGAGAGCTTGTAGCTTCCCAGCTGTGACTAGGTGGGACAGAGGAAGAGGAACAGAGAGAAGCAAAGGAAAGGTTGTACTCAGAGCACATGCCTGCCCAATGCAGGGAGCCCTGGAAAGACAGACTTTCCCCAGGAGTTTAAATGTTAGCATCCTGGTGTTAGTAAGGATAAAGTGAGACTTTGAAAAACTCTGGGTAACTCAAGCTTCCATGTGCAACACAGAAATACTTTAATTCTTGAGTGGCTTGAGGCACACCACAGTAAAGGATCAAGGTATCTGCTAGAGCACTAATGGAATATCAAGAGTTTCTGTCACTGAGAGGCTTCATTTTACATCCATCTGTACTGTTTCAGCTCTCCTTGTTCTATTAATTGCATGGGAATAGGATTAAGTCTCCAAAGTGTACCTTTCTATGACATCCTACACAGGCCAAGGATATTTGAACACTCTTGCCCTATAAGTGTAACCTCCTGTAAAAGGAGGTTGTATTAACTCTGTTCTCCTTTTCATCACAACAAACAAAGTACAGATTGCAGCTCTGCAGTGCCTAGAAGTTGTAATTAAAAATTAGGAAATCTTCCTCAGCTGTTCTATGGCTATCTGTGAAGGCACATGGTGAAAACTGGATAATGAAATCCCAGTCTCCTAGAAGGCCGAAACTAGAGGAAATCTGGACACAATTTTTCAGTCTGGAAGTGTTCTTGAGTCAAGCAATCACCTTCTTTCAAAATGAAATGGGAAGAGAGACACATTTTCCTCTTCACAAAGATTAAGTGAAATATTTTGTCAATAGTCTGTGCTGTATAGATATGAATACCCTGCTGGCTTTCTTAGCAACTCGTTTAGGTGCAGAATAAAAGACTTTTACCCTTAGAAATGTGGTACTAACATACTTTTAAAAACTTAGATTATGAAAGTTTCAAACCAAGTTACTTTCAAGTGTTTTCTTACAGAAACAACAGAGAAATTTCAAAATGTTTCTTCTCCTGAGTTCCTAATGGCTTAAATGAGAGTGCTTTATACTTATAAAGCCCAAACAAAACATCATTTCTTTGCCATCACCAGCTTCCAGAATCTTCGCACATTTTCCTAGGTTTTATGTTCTTAGAGTCTCCCTACCCAACACAGGAAATTACAGGAGAATTGCAATTGTCATTTGGGTTTTTCTTTGTTTAGTCTTTTCAAGAACATTTCAAGAATTGTATTTATCCCCATGTTTATTACAAAGAGCTTGAGAATGTGACTCATAGAGGCTCAGAAGCTGGCAACTGAATAAAGGGAAACACAAATTTACAGCTCTGTAATTTCAAAGACAGTGCTACGTGTAATGAAATGAGACAGGAAGAGGTTGATGCACTATTTTTGCATGCAGATGCTCTGGCTAGGATATTGCTTCACAGTGCAGGGCAAAGACAAGTACATCCTAAAATCTTTGCCTAGGGCCAGTCCCAGGGCTTGGGCTCCCACAGCGGAAAGAGACCACAGCTGAACAAAGCACTTCCAAGAAACCCTTCTGTATTTCTTTCTCCATATTACATTTTCCAGTGACCAACAAGCAAAAAATTCTGCTCTATGCTCAGAAAAGCAAAGACTTGTTTCTGCAGTCCTTACACACTGAGTTTTAAAATTGACTTTCTGGGCTTTTCATTACCACTGCCCTCAGCCATGCTGTAGCCTTACCTCTGCAGAATAAAGACCCCTCAAGGAGGGACCCTCAGGGGCTCAACCACATGTCTGTCCAGGGGTAATGCAGGGCTCCCTCCTAGGTATTACTGGGTATTCCTTGTTTCTACCCTTTGGCTGCAAAGGAGACCTCAAGATAAAACAGACTTACTTCTCCACTTAAAACTCTGAGCTCCTGGTTGTGACACTGCTTGGGAGAAAGATTGCTATTGCAAGTCCAGGAAAGCTTTTTCCAGGGACTTGGTTCAATCTCAGCCCCAGGACAGAAGTACCACCTCTTTAGGCAAGGAGGTGACAGATTCTCTGATGGTTATGGTTTTCAGCAAAGATGAGTAAGTGAAAGAAACCTAGACTCTAACAACAGAGCTCAGAAGCAAGGAGATACAGAGCAGTGAGTGCAAACAAGAACTGTCTGTTTAGCAAGATTAATGAGACAATAGCAGATGGTCAGAAAACGATTCACTGTGGCTGGTAGAGAGGAAGGGAAACCTCTTGGACTGCATGGTTGCTGTGGTAGTTTTATTGATTTATTCCATGTTTTGACATTGTCTTCAGAAATCTATCTTAAGGAAAACTTTTAAAGGGTAAATATCTTTTAAAAATATTACTTCCTGAGGGGAAGAACTCTTTCTGGCAGTGGCTTTGATATGCCTGATCTTGTCCTTCTCCTAGAGGAAGGTGACTCAGTCCCTGACCCATTGGAGATGGGTTTGAGCAGCAGAGTACACCTGGAATAACAACCTCTAGGCAGCATCTCACTGCTTATTTCTCAGTCTGATGTTGAAGAGAATTTGAAATTTCATCAAGAAACCTCTGGCTCACCAGCTCAACTTCACATCACGATGGGGGAACCACTTGTTACTTTGGTAGCATCTCTGAAGCAACACAGTGGGGATTGCTTCTCCAGACTACTCACTGCCCTCCGCCTCTCTCTCAGAGCCCCAGTCATCTCACATGCCCAGCACTTCTAAGGACAAATGTTAGAGATGACTTGTTATAAACAAGAGGAAAGGCTTCCCTGTCACACACACCACTCCCCCCTCATCACATCCAGTGCAGTTCATCTGAAATTTTTTTACACTGTCCCCCTTTAATTTTTCCCCTCTGATGCTAAAGTTCCTGCCTAGCTAAAAGAAAGGACCCACAGCCTCTAAATGTTTTTCTAATGACCCAAATTCTCCACTTCTAAGGGCAGTGCAAAATGGCAGGATGAATCCACACATAACAGAAGTTTAGTACCAAACACTTCTAAAGTTGATATTCCTGTCGTCTAAGAACTCATATCACTAAGGTGTTGGCAGTAAAACTCTTGCATCTCATTCATCAGAAGAAGGGTTTGACTTGTACCTTGGAGCTATAATCTATGTGGCATTAACAAGAATGAAAGATGTAATACATTTAGGTATGCAGAGAGTTAAATAGAGTTTAAGTAGATTAAATAATCTAAACAGAGTTAAATGCTGGGCTTTAATAGGTTTCAGCAAGAAGAATATTGAAGAGAGGATATTAATACCTAGTGGTATATAAGTACTCATGAAGCTGGTGGAAATTCCTGTGAACAGAAATACGAAAACCATTGACCAGACCACTGACCACAATACAGTTATAACAGAATCCACTAAGTAAAGAAGACCCACGACTCTGCATTAAAAAGACCACAGTTTCCTTGTCTGTTTTATTCTCAGACCTTCCATTCCTAACAGCAATGATAACTGCTGTCCACAAGAATAACACCAGCTAATAGATTTTGTATCTGGTCTGTCCTGAAAGACAGTTGGAATGACCATATTCAGAATGACCACATTAATGAATGACCATATCATGAATTTTCCACAATCCTATCAATATTCAGAGGGATCAAGAATCCCTTAACTGTTCAGGCTATATCATATGTAAGTAAGAGAAATTAAAATGAAGTGTAGATTTCTTTATCTACAGGCAGACAGCAAAGATTCAAACTATAAAACTCTTTGTACAATATCTAAATGAGTCACAGAAATCCAAAATAACAAAGAAATCATATGAAAGCTTTTTTAAGTTACTAAAAAAAAAAAAAAAAAGAAACTAACAAAGAAAACCAAATTCATCTGTAGGGAACAATCTGTGGGAAATTATTCCAGGAAAAATTTATTCACTAACATACACCATTGTATGTCACATGGGCTAATTATAGGAATGAAAGCAACACAGGAATTAGATGGTCTTTTCAAGCCTGTAAGGAGTGTGAACAAAGAATATAATTACACATCAAGCCCGTTGATTAACCAATTACTAGCTAAAGCAGATTTAGACTTTAAATTAATTTAGTTCTGAATTCTGGGGATTTTTGGGCTAAGATAAACAGTGTTTGAAGATTAATTATCCTTGTCTAAGATGAAGGAACTCATTTCAATTTTGTTAGCGTGTCAAAAGACTGGCTGCTGCATGGGAGACTGTATACTGCAAATCTCAGCAGTATTGAACAGACTGATTAAAGTGTATTCTGAGACTCCTAATCACTCTAATCCTCACAGAGAATGGCAATATTACACATGACATTCTGACAACCCAAATTAATATTTAAATGAAAAACAGACCAACATTTACCTAGATGAGAAAGTGCACCCTCTCGAAAGGAGCCAGGGAAGTTCAGCCAAGGACTTAAAAACTCAATAGTGAGGAAGCAATGGAGCACAGTTTTCATGCACCTTTGCCCAAAGAGAAAATAAAGATGCTGTTGCAGCACCTGCCATTCATTCTGCCACACCACAGCATCCTGACTAAACTTTGTGGAAGTGCTAATATGACATTTTACTTCTCTGTGAGTCCAGATATAGCACCAGGCAAGGATTTAGTAAAGGAAAGATGTCACAGTTCAATAGCTGTCCTGGAGTGTGGACAGATTTTCTCAGCAACTTGCCTAGTGAGGTGCTCAGCTGCCTAAGGTCCCCTGCCACATAGAGGAGCACAAATACTATGGCACCATTAAGTGTCCTGGGCCAGCACAGCCTGCTGCTGAACCAGAGTTTCCCGTCCCACATTAGGCTCTTCTTAAAATGTCCCTAGTCTGCCCCCATCAAGGGTCACCCTTTGGCTTTGTGCTGTGAGTGTGTTGGAAGAGAAGCACACCGACTTGCCTGCTATTTCCACAGGAAGAAGTATCCTAAAAGCTAAAAGATTAGGCTGGTAAATACAGTCAACAAAGGATACCTTTTGAAAATAAAGAGCAAAAGCACCACTTTATGAGCTGGTATTAGGTAGGTATTAATACCCTCTCTTCAATATTCTTATGAGCACCACTTTATAAGCCTGCTGAGCACCCACTTGTCACTAAAACAAAGCATTGTTTTCACTAAACTTCGATGCAGTCCAGTAAGACCTTTCTTTATGGTCTCATTCCCTAGGCAGCATATTTACACTGAAGTCAGTATAAGACATTTTAATTTGCAGAAACAAGCAGAAGGTACAAACTATATTTCTGGAATACAAAAGTCCATAAGGTCTGAACCTCTTTGAACAGCACATGGGGAGACAGCCCATACAGCAGAGAACATGGCAAAATAGATGCAAGGTTGCAGAAAATGATGAAATAAATGAAGGTCTGAATATTACCTGCAGAACAAGACAATTCCAATGAGGTTTCCAGAGCCACAAACGGTAAACTATTTCTAGGAAAAGCTAGGACTGCATGGAACAGGGTCAAAAAAATAAGGCATCAGCCTCTAGTATTGAACAATATCCCCTCACATCTCTCTGTTCTCAGATCAGGTGACCCTGACAGGTTTGTTCCTTCTTCAGGCCAGCAAGTTTTTATGGGGCACCCAGAGCTGCACCAAAGACTGATTTGCAAGCCCCAGTCAGGATCACTGAAGGTGAAATATCTGCTTTCAAAAAGACTGTGCTGGCCCTCCCCCTTTTTCTGAATTAATTGTGTAGTGGGAATAATTACAACTACTTCTGCTCATAAAACACTCATGGTGGAGGGTCCAGACATTTACACTAAATAAACTGTATGAGATATGTATATCCAGTTTCTTCCCCTCAAAACCCTTTCCTTGAAGCATCTGGTGCTTGAAATATCTGGTGCTTCAGCTAAATCCCAGCAAGCAAGGGATCCTGTCCTGTGAACCCACATTGGGTGCTGATAAATTTAAAGCCATGAGTTCATTATCATTCAGTTGCTTTATTGGTTTTTATAATCTTACTACTTCAGCCTGACTAGGACTCCAGTCTTGGAATAAACTTCATTTTGCTAGATGCTGGGCAAAGGCATGGCTACAAGGTTCCTAGCATATTGCACTGACAGCCCTAATTCCCAGACAGGGGAAAATGTACTGGGTTATCCTCCATTTCCAGACCCCAGAGGTAGCTGTCTTTTGGTCATGCAGATGTGGCACGCATAAAGATATGCTATAGGCTTCAGGTGAAACATAAATTAAGCAGCAGCATGGCAGAGAAAAGATTTTTGTTTGAAGACCATCTCCAAAAATAGACTTCTGGCAAACTGCTCCTGCACACACCCCTCCAGTGTGATGTCTGACAGTTTCTTAGCTCAGAAACTCTAGGGGCAGTACACATCTCTTATGGCAGACATCACTTACAATCATTCTTTTTAAAGAAAACCTGTTCCTGTAAACCCATACAATCACAATTGACCTAAGCAAGTATCCTTGTGCAAGTAATTTTCAGAAGTAGAGGAGACATCTCCATTTTCTCTCCATCTCTCCTCTTTTAGTCATGCTCTCCCATTCCCTCTAGTGCTCTTCTGCTTCCACATTGCTCAGCCGAAGGGAAAATTCATGTCCTGTTTCTCAAGAAACTGCTCTGCAAGCTGCAGAACCCAGAAGCCCTGGTTTCCCATGAGCAGACATCTGGCAACAAAGCCTCAGATGTGCTTTTTCCCCTGATTTTAGCTCTCCTTCAAAATATTTTCCTCTGCTTTCAGTCCACGTCAGTGCCCCATCTCCAGCCGGACTGGTATGGCTGGGTCTGGGGGAGGGTGTATGGCCTGTAGTGGTACACCAACTTCTCACAGCAAGGACAAGGAAAAGGGAAAACAAGGACAGGAGCAGCATCAGCTGGATCAGAGGAATGGTGAGGAGGGAGAGAGCATGGGGGGTGGAGCATGCTGAGCCATACTCCCCACCTTTCCTGATGAGCCATGGGCTGGTGGGTTCACCGCAGGTGGAGCTGTAGGAAAGCTAGGTCCAGTTGTAGCTCCAGCAGATCCCTACTGAGACAGGGTAAACAGGGCTTGTTTAGGCAGCTTTGCACAGACAAGATGAAATTCCCTGTGCTGATTGCCTGCAGATTTTCCACAAATATGTATATGTATATCTATACCTAGATGTGTATTGGTTTTTAAAAAAAGTACTTTCCATTCACTTTTAGAAATAGCTGCATTGCTCTGGATTAAATTTAAAGAAAGATCACCTTTAGGCTGATGCTCATGACAGAAAGAGAAGCAACAAGGAACAGACCCCTACAATGGAAAAATATTGTGCAGACCTTTTAAAGGAGGTGCCACCAGTTTTGTCTGAGGTTATGAATTACTCTCTCCAGCCTTCAAATCTCATGTGAGCTTCACAGGACTGGCAGTACCATGCCTGATGGGGAATGGGCAGGCAGTGGCTGTTTTGATGGGGTGTCAGGACACCTGGTCACCAAGCAGTGCATTTGGATGGGGAGGTCTGGGCACCCTTGTCACCACCCAAGGGCTGGCTGCTGCAGCCACCCACCCCTCACTTCCAGAAACCTCTCCAGCTCACAGCAGCACTGAGACACACAGCTTTCCCTCAGCTGAAGACATTCAGAGTATTTACTTGATTATTGACATGCTGCTGAGAGTCATCACATCCTCAGAGGCTCCAGTCTGTGCCAGGGACTCAGAAACATGTGTTTCTCCTTGCTGTTGTACACCAGGGTTGACACATCTCCTGCTTCACCTGCAGCTTCCTGTGCTGCAACATACTGTGGCTTGTGTACATTCAACTCCTCCTAGCACTCAGAAATGTGAAATGACAACATTGCTTGTAAGATCATTGCTGCGAGACTGGGAACAGGTTTTGCTTTGTGAAATTAAAGAGGCACCTGAAGGCATCTTGAGCTGCTTCTGTCACTGAATCCTGCCTGCCCAGCACAGGGTGTCTCAGGAGGCTGTGCTGTGCTCAGCGCTGGGGCTGCTGCCCTCAGCATCATCTGTAGCTTGAGCTGTGATTTATTATTTTTCTACAGAGCTGGGCGTAGGTGAGTCACACTGCAAAACAGCATAGGATTAAGAGGCCAGGCCCATGGTCACACAGGCCCAGGTATTCCCAGGAGGTCTCCACAGCTTTCATGTAACCAGCAGCCAGAAGCCACCATTTCAGTGGCCTGCAAGAGTGTATAGGCAACCGTTCAGCCCTCTGCAGGGGCTCTGGGCGTACAGAGCGTTCATGTGTGAATCACTCTTGCCTCAGCAGCAGGAAACTGCAAGCCACAGGGACAATGAGAGACACATTGCAATGTGCTGAATTTACAGAGACTCTGTGTGCAAGGCCACAGAACTCCCAAGCCTCTCTGTGGCAGCCTCTGAGGGGCTTTGCTCTCTGGAAAGGGAAAGTGTGTGGGTTGCACTACGGTTGCAGCAAGTCTTGGTGTACAGTGTACAGGAGCCAGACAGGCTCCCTGAAGTTCAAAAGCAGGAAGGATCTCCTGACAAATCAAGACCCCAAGATCACCCCCTTGCTACAGTCCACATCATGCCATGTGTGTGGAGAGGCAGGGAACAGCCTGCTCATGCACCCCAGCTTCCCTTCACCTGTCTGAGAGGATACTGTGCCATCTGTTATTTCACAGCTGCCTTACTCTGAAGACGACCTGAAGATTCAAGAAGTCCTGAGGGAGGAAACCCAAGCACAGTGTAGATGGCCCAAACTTGAACCTCCATATTCCCAGCAGCAGGTTCACAATCTGTTCAAGCCACACGGTGCAGCAAAGTCAACTGGATGCTTGGGCACAACTAACAAGACAGTAGAGATTTCAGCTGCACAATCATTACACTGGAAACAACTGGAAACAACCCTTAAGGTGGCTTCAGAATTATAGTGGAGGGTGTTCTGAGTTCCTTGGAAGCAAAAATGACAGGAATCACTTTCCTTCTTCTGTCAGTTGTGTAGAGACTATGAATCTCACAACTGCTACCTCAGCCAAGAGGATGAGATCTGTCAAGACATTTAGGTACCAATTGCCTACTAAGTTCAGTGCTGTACTCGGTATACAAACAAGGAAGATCTTGACATGTAGATTCCCTTTTGGATCTGACTTTTAGCTCTGGAATGTTCTCATTCCAATATTACTCCATTTGCTTTGTGCTTACATCTCAGAAGATATAAATTAACACACAGAAGAAGATAACCATTTGGATATACATAGCCAGTGGTGCAGTTCTCCCCTAAAGGCACACAGGTACCCCAGAGGTAATCAGTTGCCACAGTATAGAATGAAATCCATCACTGGATTATTTTAGCACCACATGTAGTATCCAGTGTTGATTAAATTAGCCAACACTTTTCAAAAATCCATCCACATATGCTTGACATTAAATGCCTGCATTAGTGAAGACTATAGCCTCTCTATTCAGAGTGCAAAGCAATATCCTTTGTAATGCCTTCTAAATTTATTGCCTTTAATGTCAATAAGACCTATTGTTTTCATACTGTGGGATAGGGTCAGAAACAGGGAACTGATGAGTGCTCTTTCTGCCCTTCAGAACTGGAAATATCTCACTCAAATGCTTTTTATCTCAGCTCCTTGCTCAGCTAGGGAGAGGCTATTCATGTCATGGGTTTGGCAATTTCTCATGCAATGGGACATTTCCAAGTAGACCAGTTCTTTTTCCTAAGTAGATCTCACTGTACCTTTAAAACAGGATTACGTGCTTACAGGCCTTACTACCCCTCAAAATGGAGATAAGATTTTCAATATTTGGCAGCCTTTGAGAGGAAAAATAGGAGTTTTATAGGCATATTAAATGTTCAGGTGGAAAAGTAGGATGGCCAGATGAATCCCCCAGTTCTGCTCCAGATAGTCATGCAGAAGAGCAAGGCCACACAGCACATCTCTGCACCACTGGCACAGAAACTCTGCAGGTAGTTTAAAGCAAGCCCCGGACCAGAGGCACCAGGAATGCTGCTGCTGCATTGCCTTTCTTGAGTTAATTTACCCAGGGCTGGGTAAGTTAACATCCTTAGTTCACTGCATTAGTGCTGTACTGCACCAAGTGTATATTGTTTTCCATCGTCTGCTAGCCCAACAGAAAGGTAACCCTCCCCCATTGCACGATACAAATGCCACTGAACATTCCCAAGGAACTTTCATGAACCCAAGGTGCTCCTCCATCAGGTGAGATGCTTCACTTAGTACTTAGTTTTCACAATGTGGCTGGGTACTGGCTACCCTTGTCTTAGATCTTGCAGTGCCTCCTTAGCTAGCGTAATCTTAGTTGCTGTGTTCAAGTTAGCTGGAACAAGGTGAGCAGGTATTTAAGTACACATAAATGCAAACTGGAAATGCCAAAATGGGTTAAAAATACTCCAGTCCTTACACAAAAATTAGTCTGCAAGGCACTTCTATTACTTGCTTCTCAAAGTATGACAGCTCCCATGTCAGAAAGAAGGTTAAATGATTTGCCCCAACAGTCCCATATAGCAGAGCTGAGGTCAGGTTTAGAGAGCTGTGTCCCCATTTCACCAGTCCACCAGTGGGCCAGCAGGCCATATTAACACTATAATTATACATTTCCCATCTGCCTCTAGAGCTTTTTACTAGAGCTAGATAATTAAGCTCTTCTTCTGGCTACGTTCTTTTAATGAAATGGTGCATGTAATACAGCTTGGTATTTATTAATGCTAATGAGTTTTCAAAACAATCTGAGACAGCAACTCACCTTTCACTTGTGTGATTGTGGTACATGTCCAGCATCATTCCCAGTTTAATGATGCTACATGCCATGGGTCAGTCTCCTTTAGAAGGCAGTCTGTTATATAAAATACGGCAGTCTCCATCTGCAGTCAGGCTGTTCTGAATGAAAAGCAGGTCCGGGCTTGAACTAACAGGAGCAGATGCCAGCTTGCCCCTCCCTTTGAGGTGCTGATGCTGGTTTATTAATTTTTAGAACAAGGTCAGAAGTTTATATGCTTGCTGAATCTCAGTTAGCAACCTCACATCTCGTAGGCAAGTAAACATAAGCCTTCAGAATCTGACACTCCTGATGTTTCTTAACACAGAGAAGCAAAAATGTAAACCTCGAATTTACAAGAGCCAGCAGAGGTTACATATTAATACCTCAGTTGCTTGAGATGAGATGGTTTGATAAGCACAGATCAGCTCTCTGTCACAGAAACTATGGTAGTCAAAACCATGCTGACAGCTGCCTGCCATGGTGGAGGGCTGATGAGCATGAGCTACCTCAAGGGTCATTTTTTAAAGATTATGGTTTCCAGTGCAAACACTTTTGAAGTGACTCTGATGCTCAGGATACATCCTTGTACATACCTCTCTGAGTAGATGCAAGGGACTACAACATAGTTCTCCTTTCCTGTGAGACAGATTCTGGGCCACTGACTCCTGTTCTGACTGGGATGGGATTCTGAAAAGTCCCTGGTCCCATCCCAGGAACTGGATGTACAGCTCTGATCAGGGCTAGTTCTGGAAAAATTGAGGTATTTTGAAGGCATGGAGGCAGCTCCAATGACATGACAATAGTAAGATGAAGGCACAGTGAATGGGTTATGTAACACGGCCATGTTACAACTGCAGGGGAATGTGGCCGCACAGGTAGCCAAGGCCACATCCTGTCCCACAATGAGCTGCTGTCACTCCCTCCAGTGCCAGGAACTATGGAGTCTTTCTCCTAGCTGCAGACTCAGAGTCCTGGCTCTGTCCTGCCTCCAAAGAACAGAGCCAGCCAGCAGCAGCAGTTCCTGCCCCCATCCACAAAAGGGTGCACAGAGGGTGCAGGGCCATAGCCCCAAAGGCAGATGAATGCCTGGGAATAATAATGGTCTCCTGTCACAAACAGTGGGTGGGCCAAACAGGACAGTGAGACCCTCCAGAACATCCAACCACTTTGTGAGGGGTGTGGTTAGGGCAGGTATGTGACCCTAGCAGGCTTGCTCAGGGATGCCCTGCTTGGACATAAGCCCTGCAGCAGCTCCCAGAACTCTGGTTGCAGTGGCTCAGGCACCACAGGATCATGTTTATTAATATAAGACAGGAAAACTAACCATGACTCTTTATAAACAGCATGGGTCCAAAAACGTCTCACCTAGATAAGCAATGCAACCAAGGACTGAGGAGTTGCACTGGCTGAAACCAAAGCTGAGCTTTGCAGTAATACTGCTTATCTTTTATGTGAGACATTACTGATTCTAATAAATTCCTGAATAACACCTTCATTAAGTGGGATTTACTGTAATATGCTATATACGCTTTATGCCTCACCTGCATGTTAATGCTATAAATTACCGTGTTCATATTAACGTATGGCAGGCACCTCAACCAAGGTGAAATGCTTGATGGTTTTCAGTAAGCACCTGAATAGCAAGAAAGGGTGGAACAGAGAGAAGCTTCTCTAGTAATTGAGACAAACTGCATCAGTGCTGTAAGCCTTAAAAAATCATTCTTAAAAAATAAAAAGGACAAAAGAGCTAAACCCCCAACATTTTGCATAACGCAGTATTAGTGCTAGACTTCAAGGCTTTCTAAAGGAAATTGGCTCTGATTTGTGAGATATGCATTACATCATAGTCTTCTTTTAGGACATTATGTCATTCCTGCTGAGACGCATTATCTCAGCTTGGCCCAGCATTAGCAATTTTTGCAGGCCTACTGCAGTGTTTCCAAAGCACTGCTGGGAAACACAGATTGAAATCTGAAACATTTATCTTTTACAAAGCTGAAAAAAGGGAAAGATGTTAACATCAGGCATCATCGATTTCCTTAACCCCCTCCTGGCTCTGCTTCTTACTGGCACTTGGACTCGATGTCTTGGACATGCTGTGCAAATGAAGCAACCTTTAAAAGCTCACTTTAGAGGGGGCATAATACAGTTTTTCTTCCCAATCCCTGAGAATTGCCCTTGCAGCTGTCTGAAAAACACCTCCCCCATCTTTACAAGGTGTCAACATGAATCAGATTGTACCTATATACACTGACAAGCTAGATCCCACAGACATGTCTGGAGCACATATTAAGAACAAAAGGGGATACAATGAAAAGTTTTATGTGACTCAATTTCTTATTAAAATTTTATGTAATATCAAGCAACTCTCAGTATCAGTTCTGTTTTCAACCCCCACAGAGATCATGCAGAACCCAATCCTTTTGAGGACACAAAAGCAGAATTCCAGGAGGTTTATATTAAGGAGCAATTTTTACACAGGGAACTGAGAAGATAGTATCTCTTCTGACTTCAGCCATGAAATTAGCAGCCCATTTCATCTCAGTGCATCCAGAGAGAGGTTAGAGGCTGTGTCATGAAGGGACCAGACAAATGTTTCCGAGATAAAACAAGGATAATTCCAAAACCTTGGAGAATTCCCATACTTCTCTCTACAAAAGCACAATTTAAAAAAGGAGTTGCAAGTGCTAAGAGGAAATAGGAAACATTCAACCATGACGAATTTCAACTCCCTCTCTTGTTATAAGCTAATTCTATTCAGTAGAGAGCTTTAATTTCTCTGCTCCATTTTTTACTTGTATTGTGTGATCAGTGTTTGGGGCTTTAAGCTGTTTACAGCTGCAGCATATTTTCTAGAGAGATTGCAACAGCAACTCCTTCCATCATGAATGTGTGCTTGGCGGCATAACCAGAACTCAGGAGGCAGGACATCCTCTATTCCTCCCAGACATCTTTCCCACTTGGAGTAAAAGATTATTCTTTTCTTCTTTTCCTTTAAGATTGCAGAGCTGGAAAAATGGAGCATTAGGAAGAAGAACAAGTTCTCCTGTGTACTTGACACCTGCTGTCTTCATCTCAGTATAAGGCGAATTTTCTGGTGCCAGTAGTCTACCTGCACAGGCAGAAGTTTTATGGTTTAGAGTCCATGGGCTTTTAATGTTTAATGTTCCCAAAGAGATGCATGTGATAAGTCCCCATCCTGCTGCACTTTGCTGTTGTGACAAGGTAACACCACATTAGATGTAAAACTGCTACACACAGGAGGAACAAATCACCTTGTTTTGTTAAAAGCCATTCATAAGAGCAGGAAAAGAAAGTGGGTTTCCAGACATTTTCACTGAAAGTATACTCATGGGATTTTGGCAAGGATTCCTTGAGCCAAAAAAAGGAGATGATGATCTGTAATGTCTCACCTGAAGAAAACACAGATGTCATGACAAGACAGTGAATTACCTACTGAAGTGCCAGCAAGGCATCCCACAAACAGGTGGGCTGACTGGCCGCTGAATCCTTTGGAAGGTCAGGAGTAATGTGGTATATAACATGGTAAGAGCTACTAGATTCACTGAGGTAAAATGCTGCTATAGACTGCCGCTTTATGGGTATTGCATGGCTCAGGATGCTAGGTCACAATTAAGGTACCAAATGCTGTACCCCACAGCTTCCCTGGAAATGGAGGTTCCCTCATCCTGCAGGTTCCCCTGCAGATGGAGGTTCCCCCTCCCCTTTCCAGTAGTTTGCTCTGCCCTCAAGCCATGCCAGCTCTGGGATCCCTTTCTGTGGCAGGTGTTGGCCTGGTCTCACATCCTATGGATCCCCCATGCCTTTCAATCTCCAGTTCCCTGTGCCTATGCTTACAGCAGTCTGCAGCACATTCTTCCTCACACCTGGAGCACCTGAGGGGCCAGCTTGCAGTTTTCATCTTGCCAGCGGGCTATCAAGCAGCAAGGAACATTCAGGAGACCTCTCCAGTACCCAGCCCCAGGCAATGCACAAACTCAGCTGGAATTGCCCAAGCTTAGGGTACAAGGGCTCCAGATCATGCCTGCATCTTGGGAACAGACCCTACATGAGTAAGTCTCCCCAGCAGCAAGGAAAAGAGTGAGGCCAAAGGCAAGTCTTAACATCTTCTACCAGAGCTGGTTCAATTCCCTCATATAGAAGGCCTTAAATATTCCTTCACCTTCTCTCCTTTTCATTTCAACATCCTCAGGTATAATTTAGAGGGATTCCTTTATTTTTAGTTAACGTTAAACTCCTATTTTTTCCCCATTGGTGTGAATTAGCAGCCTATGACTTATTCCCTTCTGCATGGCTGTGGTTTTACAGCCATGTAGCTCAACCAGTTTTGTACTTCCCTGAGTTATGAGGCTCACTGGTAAATTTATGTCAAGAGAAAACACCAGCCTGCTCCAGGCTCAGTGAGAAAGCCTTAACTTATAGGACTGCAGCTTACAGCTTCAACTCTAATTTAGATGGGGAAGGAGTCTTTTTTGTCAATAAGTGAAACGCTTAAATATGTATTTTTGAAAGAATTGGGTCAAACTTGACAAGTTTCTAAGGGAAAAAAAATGGCACAATATATCAAAGCTCAAAAGTTTTGTGGGTTTCAACATTTGGGAATTTGTTTTAGAAATGCTGCACCATTTGCAGATGACACAAAGCTGAGTGCTGCAGCAGACACATCTGAAGAATGGCATGCCATCCAGAGGGACTTGGATAAGCTCTAGGACTCATGGAATTCTCATGGAATTCACAAGAGCAAGTGCAAGGTGCTGCACCTGGGTCAGAGCACCCTGGTACCATCACAGGCTGGGGATGGACAGATCCCAGCAGCCCTGCCCAGAAGCACCTGGGGGTGCTGGGGGCTGAGAGGCTGGACATGCCCCAGCCCAGCCCAGAGAGCCAAACGTGTCCTGGGCTGCATCCAGAGCAGCGTGGGCAGCAGGGCCAGGGAGGGGATTCTGCCCCTCTGCTCTGCTCTGCTGGGACCCCACCTGCAGGGCTGCATCAGCTCTGGGGCCCCAGGACAGGAAGGACATGGACCTGCTGGAGGGAGCACAGAGGAGGGACCCCAGGGTGATCAGAGGGATGGGGCACCTCCTCTATCAAGAAAGGCTGAGAGAATTTCATTTGCTCAGCCTGAAAAAGAGAAGGTTTAAGGGTGAGCTAATTGTGGCCTTCCAGTACCTGAAGGGAACCTACAAAAAAGACGGAGAGAGACTTTTCACAAGGGAATGTAGGACAGGAATAGGGGGATGGATTCAAACTGAAAGAGAGTATATTAGAAAATCATATATTAGAAAAAAATTCTTTACTGGGAGAGTTGTAAAACATTGGCACAAGTTGCCCAGGGAAGTTGTGGATGCCCCAGTCCTGGAAGTGTTCAAGGCCAGGTTGAAGAGAACTCAGAGCAACCTGACCTAGTGAAAGGTGTCCCTGCCTTCAGCAGGAGAGTTGGAATGAGATAATCTTTAAGATCCCATCAAACCAGGACATTCTATATTTTTATGATTTTCATTTGATGTTGAAGAACAAAACTTTTTTACTTCTTCTTTGGTAACACCCTGCTCCACTTCAAAACTGATGCAGATGTCCCCTTCTCTAAAAAAAAAAAAAAAAGTTTTGAGAATATTAAGCTATGTTAAAATGAAACTGGAATATATTTTACATGTCAGCCAGCATTTGGGCTTTATTTTAACTAAATATTCTAATTTTTTGTGTATTTTATCTTGTGGTTTTCCCATAATTTTTTGTTTTGATTAGCCACACAATTACAAGGACTGTTTTTCACTCAGCTGTACTGCACTGGTCATAGCCCAGCAGGTATCAGTTCAGCACATTTAGCACACCCATTCTGGGCAGAAAATGGTGAGACATGACAAAAGCCCAAACCCTAATGGTAGACACCTACACTTGCCATTCACTCCAAAGTCAGCACAGAAATCCCTTTTTAATGTACCAACAGCTTTTGGTCTGTCCTGCAGCTTCCTGAACATGCCATGCCCTGGATCCTGAGGATTCTGCAAGTTCATTCATCCTCTGCCAAGTGTAGGTAATCAAGTAAAATTGTCTCTGACTACTGAACCGTTCTCATCTACTGAACATATAAGTATTTAGCTAATTCTTTAAATTTTCTGCTGGGTCCCAGCATTGCAGTCTAGTTCCTATGTCCACTGATTTATGTGTTATCCTCTTAGCCCCTTAATTTATTTTCAAAGAATTCTGTTTATAGAAGAAATTCTACCTCATGTAGTTAGCCCTGATTGAATAGAGGAGCTGTGTAAAGCCACTGTGGCCATCCCTGGAGAAAACTGTCTTGTGTCTTACTCACCTGAGAATCAATGTGGGTCTGACTTTAACCCCACTGCAGCCTTTTAGCTGGAATCTGCCAGCAGGCTCTCATCTGCCCTGCTGAAGCATTACTGTAGACAGGAGTTTTGGCAGAGGACTCCTTTTTGATGAGATTTTTTTGACTCTTAGTGATTTTAGAATTGGCTTTATGTCAGCAAAACAGAAGAAATGTATTTTTTATTTTTAATTTTAAAATTAATTTTAAAAAATTAAATTAATTTCAAAATAAATTTTAGAAAAAAGTGTGGTTTTAATTTTAAATTTTAAAATTTTAAATGTGCCTGTAATATACCGGCACTGCATCTGTCACTCTATTTTATAACCTTGTAACTTGAAAGAGTTTTAACTTCCAAACTCTTGAGGAAAATTCACCTCAACGACATGTCAATGGTATCCAGTCATCCAGACTGACCTTTCAAATCCCAGTATGAGGTTCTGAATGGCACTGTGTCGCTGTGGGCGATGAACACACGACATGAACCTCGTTTATGAACACATCATCCGACTCCTCTTTATTCAAAGACTGACCCTCTTTATACAGCTTCTCAAGCAGGCCATCTCATTGGGCAGAAGAGTGCCAGAACTCTTCATCCCATTGGCCCAAAACTGAAAGACAGAGAGAAGTCCATCCCACAGAAAGGAATTCAAAACATCACTCTTGGTACAATAACACTTGTGATGCTTATGCCAAGCCTGTGAGAACACAAGGTCTTCCTGAACCCAAACATCCCGAAGAAGCTGAGTCCAGAGACTCAGAAACTTCAGCACTGTTCTCTGTACAACACAAGTGTCCAAGCAAGGGTGTGCTAGTATTTCTGTGGCCATCCTGGAGACAAATATTGATGCAATATCACATCTCACTGTAATATTACTGTTAAGTAGACATGTGCTCCTTGTTGCATCAGCTTGCCATTGGCACAGGGTGGGCAGCCAGGTTTGCAGGGGAATGTGAATTTCAGTGATACCAACAAAGATAACATCTGGCAGCTAGGGATGCCAGGCTACTTCCTTAGGAGCCTTGCTCTCTTTCTTCATTGGAACTCATTAGCACACAATCAGAAAGAGCAGCAGCAAAATATATCAAATACTCTCCACTCTTCCCTATCTGGATTACAAGGAAATGCAAGGGGATGTTGGGTGATACCACAAACACATCCAAACAGGAACAGACTTGCACCTGAGAGAGAGAAAGGTTCAGGGCATCCTTACGATGTGCAGAAATAGCTACCAAAGCACTCTACTGCTGCCAGTAAAGACGTGAGCTTGGAGGGCATCCAGTGTTTCATATAAACACTCTTCTTGGGGCTGCAATGGGGGAATACAGGTAGCAGAAGGAACCCACAGCTGTATTCTATCCCAAAAAGGGTGACAAATTTGAAGCAGGTGCTGAAGCTTTGGGGTGATATGTCAGCT
>VXBS01008279.1:6044-33389 GCA_013400255.1 Sitta europaea
TTATTATTATTACTATTATTATTATTATTATTATTATTATTATTATTATTATTATTATTATTACTATTATCCTCATAATTTCAGGAGGTTTTTCCCTCTGCCCTGCCCTGGGTGATCCTGTGCCTTGCCATGGAATTCCCTGATTTTATCAGAGCTGGCTGAATTATTGTGGCAAATAAATTCCTCCACTGCAGGTTTCTTGGGCTTTGAAAATAAAAAAGAGGGGGAAAATTTCAATTTTCCCCTCATCAGTGAAAACCTATATCCCAGGATTTGGGATACAAAAAAAAGGAGAAAAATTTCAATTTTTCCCTCAGTGAAAACGTATATCCCAGGATTTGGGATACAAAAAAAGAGGGGAAAAATTCCAATTTTTCCCTGAGTGAAAATGCCTTTGCTGACGGAGCCCCGAGTGCCTCTTGCCACACTTTATCCGGGATTATCCGCCCTCCCTCCGCTCTCTCTTTTCCAGGGGTAAAAACGTCCGGCGATGTCAGAGCGGGGGAATCCAGGGATTGTTTTCCATTATTTTTTCCCCTCCCTGGGGAGCAGCATCCCTGCGTCACCGCCAGCAGCTGCCTTCACCAGCAGCTCCCAGCAGAGGGAATTTTAAGAAACTGGGCTTTTGGAGAAAAAATAAATAAAAAAAACCCAGCGAAACCCAAGCGTCTGTGGCTATAAATAAATGGATTTTCTGGCTGTGTCTGGAAATAGGACGGGGCCTGTGGATGGCTGGAAACATCCACACCTAAATAAACCCCTCGCCTCCAGCCGCGCCCGGGGTTCAGGGGGAGCTCTCCCGGTTTAGCCCGGCTGGGATAATTTTAAAACGGGACAAAGCAGCGAGCGGAGGGCCCAGAGCGGGGGGGTGTCCGGCCCCAATAAATGGGATTATTTCACCGGGAGCAGGGGGTGAAAGGCTCAGAGCCCCGGGAGTTAACGGAGGATTAACAGCTCGTAACTGCCCCGGAGCCGCTGCGCCTCGGCGGATTCCCCAGGGAAATTATTATTAATGTTATTGTTATTATTAATATTATTACTATTACTATTATTATTATTATTGTTATTATTGTTATTATTATTATTTTGTTTTTATTTTATATATNATTTATTTTTCCCATTCAACCCGCTTATTTTACTTTATTTATTTCACTTTATTTATTTTACTTTATTTATTTTACTCTATTTATTTTACTTTATTTATCTTTTCCTTCAATCCAATTACTTTATTTCATTTTTTAAAATTTTTTTTTTTAACTACAAATCCAAACATTCCCCATCCCCACAAGCATTCCAGCTTGGCAGCGGGGAAAAAAATCCCGCCAGGATATTTTTCTCTGAAACCTTTGAAACCTCCTCTTGGCTTCCCAGAGCCTGCAGCCTGCACAGACAGATCCATAAAAATCTATAAAAATCTCCCATAAATACGCAGGGACACACTCAGTAAATTAACGCTGGCAAGGGCTCGGCCGCCGCGGCGCAAACCGCAGGGGAACGGCCCCAAATCCCCAAATCCCCAAATCCCCAAATCCTGATGGAACCGGGCTGAGGTTTGGCATTCCAGGCCCGCATTCCGAGCCCCAGATCCCGCTCAGAGCTGGCGCTCAGAGCCCGGCATTCCTGACCTGGCAGCAGGGAGGGAATGAAAAGAAACACGATGGGTTTGGGGGTTTTTTTTGGGATTTACGGTGAAAATCGGGCAGGTCAGGTTAGACGGGTTTAACCCTTCCCAGGAATTCCAGAGTTCAGCTGAGAATCCAGGGAAATATTTTAATGGAAACCTCAGGGCTGCAAGGCCAGCTTTAGGAAACAGCAGTGAAAAACTCCCTAAGAGATGAATTATCAGGAGCTTTTCCAGTGGGATTCTGGCAAGCTCAGGTTGTGTCTGGATGGGATAACCACAGGCTGCTTGGGATTTGAAAAACGGGAAAATAAAATTTTTTTTCCCATAGCCAAAGAATTTCCTTCCCGCGTTCTCCGGTGTGGGTCACGCTCCCCCAGGCTGGACATCAGGCATCCAGCAAGGGCTAAACTGTGCAATTCCAGCAGAATTCCCAGCTCAGCAGGCATTCTGTCCAGCTAAAAATTCCCAAATGATCCCAAAATTGGGACAGGAGTTTGTAAAGTGCTTTGGGTTCCTATGGGAAAATTCCCCGAAATTCCCAGGTATAGGATGAACCAAACTCCGTCATGAATCCCTTGGGAAAATCCCACCTCCCCACCTCCGGGGACATAAACCCCAATTCCCAAGCTGCCCAAAAGTTTGGGATTCCCGCGGGCTCCAGTGCTGTGTTCCCAATGTGACGCTCTTTTCCCTTTTCCCTTCTCCCTTTTCCCTTTTCCCTTTTCCCTTTCCTCTTTTCTCTTTCCTCTTTTCTCTTTCCTCTTTCCTCTTTCCTCTTTCCTCTTTCCTCTTTCCTCTTTTCCCTTTTCCCTTTTCCCTTTTCCCTTTTCCCTTTTCTCTTTTCCCTTTTCCCTTTTCTCTTTTCCCTTTTCCCTTTTCTCTTTTCCCTTTTCCTTTTTCCCTTTTCCCTTTTCCTTTTTCCCTTTTCTCTTTCCTCTTTTCTCTTTTCCCTTTCCTCTTTTCCCTTTTCCCTATTCCCTTTTCCCTTTTCTCTTTTCCCTTTTCCCTTTCCTCCCTCGTTTCTGCCGCAGGAGGTCTTTGATCGCCTCTATTTGATTTATACTGTTGGATACTCCATCTCCCTGGGATCCCTCACGGTTGCTGTCCTCATCCTGGGATATTTCAGGTAGGCTGCTCTGGTTTTCCCTCAGCGACACCGGAAAAGCCGCAGGTTTTTCCGGAGGGATGGAATCGGGGTGGTGCAGCTCGGGAGGGGCTGGCACCTGTGATTTGGGCTGTGCCTGAGGGCAAAATTCCTGGGGGATGGTGGGTGGGATGTTGGAATTCCTCCAGCTTCCCTCAGCTGGAGTTTTCCAGGCCTTCTTTGTAGCAAATGGGAATTTCCGGGAATTCCTTGGAAGATTATCCAGGATTTTCTGTCCATGCAAGTGACTGGTTTAGCTTTAGATGGCTGATTTGCAGAGAAATGAGATTTCCCGAGGGAAATTCCCCTCTAAATCCAAACGTTTGGGATGGATAAACCAGTTGAAACGGATGGAAAACTCCCAGGCTGATTCCCCCAATCTCCCCACCCTGCTGCTCTTCCCAGGGATCCGGAAACGACCCTCCTGACTCCATCGTGTCCCATCCCTGCCAAGGGATTTAGACCCCTAAATCCCCCTTTGGACCCCCGTTATCCAATCCTCAATCCATCTTCCATCCCTGGAAGTGTCCAAGGCCGGGTTGGACAGGGCTTGGAGCAACCTGGGACAGCGGGAGGGGTCGGGGTTGGAATGGGGTGATATTTCATCCCAAACCATTCTGGGATTCTTGCCGGCACGGAAAGAGTGGGATGGGAGGGATGAAAGGCGTCACCCATATCCAGGAATTTGTCCTTTGGGAATGTTCCTCCTGATAACCCAGCAGAGCAGGGTGACCCCAAACCCTGAGCCCCAGATTTGCTGCCCTTCCATGTGTGCCCGGGTCTCCTCAAAATCCAGCAGGACCCGGACAAGAGCTGCTGGGGGCAAAATGTCACGTGGTGCCTGCAGAGGGATTTGGGATTTTCCACTGGACACGGAGCACCGGGAGTGAAATGTGTGGCTTTGGGCTCTGAAAGTGCTCAGAGCTCTCAGCAGACAGCGAGAGCAAATCCCAAATCCATGGCAGACCCAATCCCAAAGGGAATGCAGACCCTGCCCCTCCACCACACTCCAAATTTTCCCTCCACTTCGCTTCCCACCGGACTCTGGCAAGGTTGTTAAATATTCCACGTCCACGTGTGCAAGAGAATTCCCGGTTTTTCTTTATCCCACTTCATTTCCAGCCCAGACCACCTGGGCAGCTGTGCTGGAGCATCTTTATCCCAGAGGATCTGAGCAGCAGCAGGGATCCAGCCAGATTTTATCCTCGATAATCCAGAGATCCACTGGCTCCCTCTCAAAAGCAGGGAACGAAGCCAATCCTCATTTAAACCTCGTCAGGGGTAATTTGGGTTATAAAAGCACAGAGAACAACTGGTGTTGTCATCATGGCACCCTGCAAAAGGGACAAAAACACGGCCTTTAATTAGTGCAGATTATTGGGATTCTAGAGGATGTAAATCCACAAATCCAGGCACGGCACCAGAGTTCCAGAGGTCAGTCCCTTCTCCCCAAAATCCTGGATTCCTGGTTCCAAAATACACCTCTTGTGCCTGGTTCTGACCCATTCCCCCCCAAAAAAAAAAGCTTTTCCTCCAAAAAGGGCCTTAAAACACTTTACAGCCAGGATTTGTGGGGGCAAAGCTGCCATTGCTGGGGTGGAGCTGCCCCAAAGGAAAACATTCCCAGCAGGAAAGAGCAGGGAGAGCAGCCCAGCACCCCAGAGTTACTGCAGGAATTGCTCCTAAATTGAACTGGGAAAAAAAAATAATTAATATTTCACAGGAAGCTCTTTGAGGTTTCCAGTGGCCCCAAGTTCTGGAGCCGCTGGAATCCAAGGGCAAGCGCGGATAGGAGAGTGGGAATGGCTCCCCACTGCCAGAGGGTGGGGTTAGATGGGATTTTGGGAAGGAAATCCTGGCTGGGATGGTGCTGAGGCCCTGGCACAGGTTCCCTGGAATCCTGTGATTCCCTTGGCAGTGCCCAAGGTCAGGTTGGAGCAGCCTGGGATTAGTGGGAGATGCATCCATCCATCCCCAACCATCCCCTGAATCCCTGAAACCCCTGGAGAAGGCATTGATCCATTTCCCAACCTCGTGGGAGAGCAGGGAGTGTTGACCCTCACGGGGGGGACACGGAGCCAGAAGCCCCAGGGCTGGACTGAACTTCCCCAAAATCCTTTTTTCCCACTTTCCCAGACGTTTGCACTGCACTAGGAACTACATCCACATGCACCTGTTCGTGTCCTTCATGCTGAGAGCCGTCAGCATCTTCGTGAAGGACGCGGTCCTGTACTCCGGCTCGGCCCTGGAGGAGATGGAGCGGATCTCCGAGGAGGACCTGAAATCCATCACGGAAGCGCCTCCGGCGGATAAATCGCAGTTCGTGAGTGTTCCCAGAGCCGTGGTTTTCCAGGATTCCTGTCTTTGTTCTCTCTGCCCAGCGCTTTCCCTCTTTCCGGGGTGTTCTGCCCTGCTCGTCTTTCACAGCTTCTTCCCGTCCTTTCCCGTTCTCAGTGGCATCCCAAATTCCTGAGTGAAGGAAAAGCTCAGGCAGTCGAGGGTGAGGGTTTGATTCCCATCTACGTTCCCCTGATACCTCCTGGAATTTCTGGCTATGGAAACATTCCTGACCATCCCAGCACATGGCACATCCAGCTTGGCTCCCAAGACTTCCACGGGTGGGGAATGCAGGACTTTTCTCCTTCCCATATGGAAAAAAAAGATGTTTTGGAAGGGAGAATGGGGGAGGACATGGTGGATTTCATAGGAAAGGAGGGGGTGTCTGGGAGAGGGACCTTGGACAGAATCATTGACGTTGGAGAATTCCAAGGCCATCCAACCTTGGAATGGTGGGTGAGTCCTCAGTCCCAACATTTTCCCCAGCCCAGAGCACTGAGTGTCAATCCCAGGAATTCCTTGGACACCTCCAGGGATGGAGGCTCCCTGGGCAGCCCCTGCCAAAGCCTGACCACCCTTTCCATGGAGAAATTCCTCCTGGTGTCCAACCTGAACCTCAGGTTCCGTTTATGTCTGGGTGAGTCAAGACAGCCAACCCAGGCCGACGAGTCGACATCCCAAAATAAAAACGGGAACGAGGTCAGTTGGACTCTTCTCCAAAATTCCATGGGGATGTCGCCGTGTAGAAATCTCTGAGGGGAATATCTGCATTGTCCATGTGCTTGGGGGGAGGAAGCCCATCCTCACATCTCCCACATCCTGAAGCTCTCGGCTCTCTCCTTGTCATTGGTCCCATCACGGATTTCCCACGGAATCTGGGATGTGGCACCTCCTCACTTCCCACAGCTCCTGACAGGAGGGGACAGCCGGGGGGGTCGGGCTCTGCTCCCAGGGAACAGGGACAGGAGGAGAGGGAACGGCCTCAGGCTGGGCCAGGGTTGGACACCAGGAGGAACTTCTCCATGGAAAAGGTGATCAGGCCTTGGAAATGCCATGGACAGTTTGGAGTCCCCACCCCTGGAGGTGTCCAAGGAATTCCAGGATGTGGCACTCAGTGCTCTGGTGAGGATCAGGCACAGCTTGGGCTCGATGGCCTTGGAGCTCTTTTCCAACCTCAAGAATTCTGGGATTCAATGACCTTGGAGGTCTTTTCCAACCTCAAGGATTCTGGGATTCGATGGTCCTGGAGGTCTTTTCCATCCTCGAGGATTCTGGGATTCAGTGGTGTTGGAGGTCTTTTCCAACCTCAAGGATTTTGGGATGACCTTTGAGGTCTTTCTCAACCTCAAGAGTTCTGGGACTTGATGGCCCTGGAGGTCTTTTCCAACCTCAAGGATTTTGGGATGACCTTGGAGGTCTTTCCCAACATCAAGAATTCTGGGATTCGATGACCTTGGAGGTCTTTTCCATCCTCAAGGATTCTGGGATGAATCTCCTGCCTGAGGATTTGCTTGGCTTCTCCAGCCTTTCCCAGTTTTTGCTACAACCAGGGACCAGCAGCACCCCGGGAAAAACCAGAGGCTTTGGGAATGTCCCACTGTGCATCCGAGAGTCCCAACTGGAATTTTGGCATTGCGTTCCTCTCCCATCCCGGAGATCCGTGTCATTAATTTACGGAGCCTCACTCAACACGCTCCAAAACTCTCATTTTTTCGGGAAGAACACAAAATGTTTCCCTGCATTGTTTGGTGTTTCTCCCCATTCCGGGCTCATTATGAGGAATAATTAGGATAATCTATGGCATTCTTTGGATATTAGGATTTATTGGCATTTCCCACTCTTCGGAATTGCAAGGCAAACCAGCGATGAAGGCGACAATTAATGGATTTCTTTCGTTTCCAGACGAATTGGGAACTTTGCAATTATTGCCTCACATTCCCTGCATGAGGCAATAAATATTAAAAAAATAATAATAAATATGGAAAATATTATCAAACCTGGATGGGGATTTTTTTAATAAATATATAAAAATAATAATTAATTTAGGGAGATTTTTAATTAATCCATTTTAACTCCCTCTATGAAAGAAAATCAGCATAAAGTGTGCATATCTTATCAATATGCAAATATATGTCTAGATGTGTACATTGATGGACAAAAAATTAACAACAGGGCTGTGCCAGCATTAAAAAAAAATTCTCTTTTTATTTCCAAGGAATTCTTATTGGCATTTTCTGCCAATCCTTTGTGTTCCTCTCAAAGCAAGGGACAGCACAAAGATGGGCCAAGGGGCGTGGCAGCCACAGAATTCCTGGGAAACCCAGCTTCCCAAGGATATCCACACTGACAAGAGCTGGCTTTGTGCTGGTTAATCCCAAAGTGGCTCCGGTATTTTGCAGCCTTTCTCCACTGGAGCTGAAATTTGGGAATAGGGGCGGCTCTGTCCCGCTGGGTCCCAAGGGACTGTTGGGCCACAGGGATTTTATCCCAAAAATTTGAAGGATTTCAGCCCAGTGTGGAACGAGAGCTCAGCTCAGGAATGGAGGACATCCTGAGCTCCAGGATTGTGGGAACCAAGAAATCCTTCTGACTGTTCTAAGAAGATTTAATAATTCATGAAATTTAAATAGAATAATAATTAGTGTGTCACAGAGTGCAAAAGTAAAAATTTTTGAAATTTTGGAATGTGAAATCAAGAGACAAAGATAGAAGAAATAGGGTGTGTCCCCGAACTCCTCCTTCATCCTCTTGTTCTCCATCTTCTGTGGTCGTGTAACACATTTAGATTAGTTTAGAACAAAAATACACTATACAACATCGTTAATAAATATTAGAAAATTGTTATAAATAAAGTACACATAATTTTCAATATAAAAAACAGTACCCTCCTAAAGACAGACCAAGACAAAAGACCAAAGAAGAGAACACCGGGCTACAGAAAAACTGTGACAAGCCAAAGAATAAATATGAGATAACAAAAAATAAACAAATTCCTGAAAACGAAAAAACAGACAACTCAACCTCTTCTTCATTCACAAAGCTAAGAAAAAACAGAAAACCTTCACAAAAACAGAACCCAAGAAAACAACAAACAAGAAAAAACTAAAAAAGACAAACAAAAAGTAAGAAAACATATATTTTTATATTTTAAAAAACTAACACAGGGTGTCCTGGAGGTCTGTCCCACATCTCCCTGACCTTGCAGCTCGGCTCTGCTCCTCAACACCTTGAGATTTCCAGGGAAAAACCTCCAGGTCCTGTTGGCTCTTGGAGCACCTGGAACGGTTCCCAGTGGGCGAGGAAGGACGAACAACCCTGGGGGATCCTGGGTTTCTACGACTTCATCCCACCTTGGTAATTCCAAAGCCTGAGACATCAGCAGGACTCCCAGACCAGGACAGCTCGGCCAGGACCCTCTGGCCTCCAACACGGATGAGGAACGTGGGGAAGAGGTGAAACCCAAGGAGAGATGAAACCCAGCTCTCCGGGAAGCGTGTGAGCCCCTCAGCACGGGTTGGGACAGAGCAGGATCAGGATCCTCGCCTTTTCTCCACTTCCCGACTCACCTGCTGTAGGAAAAGCCATCTTTGGCTCAGGATGTTTCTTTTCCCAGGTGTTCCTTCTTTCCTGCTCTTCCACAGATTTTCCCACTCATAAAAAAAAAACAAAAACAAAACTTTAAACAGAATTTTCTGCTTTAATTCCTCTCCTTTCCTGCTTTAAATCTCTTCCTTTTCTTCTTTCATTCTTCTCCTTTTCTATTTTAATTATTTTCTTTTCTGCTGTAATTCTTCTCCTTTCTTGCTTTAATTCTCTTCCTTTTCTGCTTTAGTTCTTCTCCTTTCCTGCTTTAATTCTTTTCTTTTCCTGCTTTAGTTCTTCTCCTTTTCTGCTTTAATTCTCTTCCCTTTCTGCTTAAATTCTTCTCCTTTTCTACTTTAATTCTTCTCCTTTTCTATTTTAATTATTTTCTTTTTCTGCTGTAATTCTTCTCCTTTCTTGCTTTAAATCTCTTCCTTTTCTGCTTTAATTCTTCTCCTTTTCTACTTTAATTCTTCTCCTTNTCATTCCTGCTTTAATTCTCTTCCTTTTCTGCTTTAATACTCTTCCTTTTTTGCTGTAATTCTTCTCCTTTCTTGCTTTAATTCTCTTCCTTTTCTGCTTTAATACTCTTCCTTTTTTGCTGTAATTCTTCTCCTTTCTTGCTTTAATTCTCTTCCTTTTCTGCTTTAATACTCTTCCTTTTTTGCTGTAATTCTTCTCCTTTCTTGCTTTAATTCTCTTCCTTTTCTGCTTTAATACTCTTCCTTTTTTGCTGTAATTCTTCTCCTTTCTTGCTTTAATTCTCTTCCTTTTCTGCTTTAATTCTCTTCCTTTTCTGCTTTAATTCTTCTCCTTTTCTATTTTAATTATTTTCTTTTTCTGCTGTAATTCTTCTCCTTTCTTGCTTTAATTCTCTTCCTTTTCTGCTTTAATTCTTCTCCTTTTCTGCTTTAATTCTCTTCCTTTTTTGCTGTAATTCTTCTCCCTTTCCTGCTGTAATTCCTCTCCTTTCCCGCTTTAACTCTCCCCCCTTCCCCACCCCATTTCCCGCCTCGACGCGCTCGCGCCGCGCTGGATTTTCACCCCGTGTTCCTCTCTGTGCTCCTGTGGTCGCTGCAGGTGGGCTGTAAAGTGGCTGTCACCTTCTTCCTCTACTTCCTGGCAACCAACTACTACTGGATCCTGGTGGAAGGGCTCTATCTCCACAGCCTCATCTTCATGGCGTTTTTCTCAGAGAAGAAATATCTTTGGGGATTCACTTTATTTGGCTGGGGTAAGTCACGGCTGCTCCTCCGGGCTCCCCTGGGAAAACCCCTTGGAGGCGGTTCTGGAAGTGGAAATATGGGAGAGGGGGTGATCAGGAGATCCTTGCAAGGATGGGTTTTCCATCCCTGCGAAGCGTTTTTCACTCTGGAATCGTGGTGTTCACGCCGTGGCTCTTCCAGGGTCTCCAGAGGGATCAGCCCAGGCTTGGAGAGGCAGCAGGAAGAGCCAGGGAATGTCAGGATCCATCCAGAGCCACCCCTGCCACGGGCAGGGACGCCTCCCACTGCCCCAGGCTGCTCCCAGCCCTGTCCAACCTGGCCTTGGGCACTGCCAGGGATCCAGGGGCAGCTCAGCTCTCTGGTGGGGCCTCACCACCCCCACATTTTTGCCACCCTTCCGGGGGAAGGAAATGCGAGGGCTAAATTTGGGATGAGGCAGCCGATTTCAGGGATTTGTCCCCATCCCTTCCCAGGATCCCCTGCTGGGAAACCAGTGCTGAGCTGGAGGGGCACAAATCCGTGGGAGGTTTCGAGCATCTGCTCCCAATGAGAGCCCCGAGCTCCGATTTCCTCCCTCAAACCTCAGCTGCTTCAAATCCTTGAGGTCTCCCGAGCCTCGGAACACCAGTGGAAACCTGCAATTTGTGGGGAAGACTTCTTTTTATTTTCCTTTTCTTTCAACTCGGGCATCTTTTCCCCGAGTAATGAGAAAAGGGGCGGGATGTGGGCACAGGGAAGGGGCTCGTTAGGAGAGGACGCTGTGGGCAGGCACATTTCGGAGAGAATGGGATTTCTGTTCCCTCCTGGCTTTAATTTTGGCTTCCCAGGAGTTACGAGGTGCTGGGACAATAAACTGCCCACAGTTGTCTCGGAGTCTGGAGGTTGGGAGGAGAGCGGGAAAGGTTTCCGATGATCCTTGAGGGTGTAAGGAAGGATAACGGGGTGCGGGGTTAAACGGGAATTACAGCAGGAGAACCTGCCCGGGGTCACCTGGCCCAGCTTCCCAAATTCCATCCTCCCCAAATCCACCTGGCCACATCCTGACTGCATTTCAGGGCAAGGTTCAGGTGTGCACCACCCCGTCCCCATTCCAGAAGGAGGTTTTTATGGAAAAAAAGTCGGTGGCTCTCTCTAAAGCTGGAGGTGAAAATCAACAGGACTGAGTTTGCGAAGGATTTGCAGATTTTGGGGATTCAGGGCTCTCTCCAGCTTTTCTCCTTCCCAAATGGGATACAGGGAAGAAGCTGCTTCCAAACCTCCTGTTCAGCTGCTCCCTAGGTCAGAAACCGCTGGTGCTGACAGCTGAAAAAGATGGGAAGTGTAAATATAGGAACATTCCAAAGCGGGAATCCATCTCTCAGGAAAAGCCAAGTCCTGGCCGGCTGGAAAAATCTTGGGAAAATCAAGAAATTGAGAGATATTTGATGGGCCTTGGAGCAACCTGGGATAGTGGAAGTTGTGGCTGCCCTTGGCAGGGGGTGGGATGGGATGGGGTGGGATTTTAGGTCCCTCGGAACCCAGATAATTCTGGGATTCTATTTTGGGGATCTGGCATTTCTTATCTCAGCTGCTGAGGGACAGAGAGGGCTCTGGATGGCTCCTCCTGGCTAAAGCAAACGAACAAAACCCCAACTAAATCAAATTAGAAAAGAGAAATAAACCCATCTCCCTCCAAACCTTCAGGCTCTGTGAAACTCCCCTCTCCAAAAAAAAAAAATTAACATTAACCTGCAAAGAGCAGACTTAAGGAAGCAATTCCCCGGGGGGAATCCGGGAGGAGAGGAGGGGAAAGCAGCTGGAAAATAACGCCACGTGTTTAACAAGCAAAACCCGCCTGGAAACGTTGGGACAGGCTCGTTAATTCCCCCAAATTCCACCAGGGAATAATCATTTTTATCGGGACGACCACAGGGCTGGAGTCACACCTGTCACAACAGCCAGCACCCCTGGGCTTCCAGGAGGCTGGGAAGGGCTCTGGAATGAGAACACAGGATCCTGCCGGTGGCAGTCGGCTTTGTTTGGATTGGGATGATAATGTCCACACAGGCACCAGCTCAGGAGGATTGTTTGGATAATTTTTTTTGGGCACTGGAAAGGGCAAACCAATCCAGGAGCCACTGGAGACAGTGGAAAAATTCCAGCTCCCCTCCGGCGGGCACTGGGATCCTGCCCACGCCGCAGCAAGGAGGGACAGGGAGTCAGGGGTAAATAATTGCTCCGTGGAAAAGGCGGATTTGTCCCCAAAAGTGGAATTAATTCTGGAATTAATCATTTGTCCTGCCTGGAAATCTCCCAAGGTGGAAACAGGGGGTAAAAATCACCCTATTTCTGGGAAAAGCAGGACAAAGAGCAATCCTTTGATGTCATCCCCACGGATTTCTGCCCGGTATTTCCAATCCACATCCTCACTGGCACAGGCTCCATCGAAATCCACAATTCCCTTCTTCCAAGGGAGACCCTGCTGACGGAAAGGAGCTCGTTCCACGCCAGCAACCCCCAGAATAAATAAATAATGACATTATGGGCGACAATAAATCCCCTTGGGAGACTCCCAGCTCCCTGCAGCTGGTTTCTGAAGGGAGTTTAGGAACCATGACCAGGAAACCCAAGCGGATTCCATTGGAATTTTTCCTTCCCACAGCGTTAATTCCCACACACACAGGGCTGGGCTGCCCTGGATTTCAGCAGATTGGGGATAGAAAAGATAAAAAGGATGGTGGGAGGTGCTCTGAAAATCCACGATGATGAGCCCTGCGTGTTTATCCCAGCAGGAAAAATTTGTGCCAAGCAGGACCAGAGGCCTTAAAAGTATTACTATTATTATTATTATTATTACTATTATTATTATTATTGTTATTACTATTACTATTATTATTATTCCCATTTATTTATTTATTTATTTATTTATTTATTAATATTATTATTTATTATTATTATTCCCATTTATTTATTTAATTTTATTTATTATTTATTAATACTATTATTATTATTCCCATTTAACGTCAGGAAAAAGGGACCCAGAGGGCCTCATAAAGCACAGGCGTTGTTCCTCAGAGAGGCGTTAAAATCCCAGGGAAATGAGACCAGAATTCCCAGACTTACAAAAAGTTTTTATTCCTAAACTCTCTCCCAGCACTCACTCACTCACCCCACAGGCAGGAAACCCATTTTTCCAGCTGCTGGGAGACACGGACACGGGGAAAGCCCTGGAGTGGGTGGGGTGGCCAGGAGATCTTGCCCGTTTTCCGGCTGCTGGGGAGATTCCTGACTTTATAGCACCTGCATTGTACACACTGTGTGTGTGGTGGAAATGCACAGCGCATACAATGTGGATTCTGTAGAGTCGCTCTCGGCACGGCGGGGACGGGGCTGGGAGCTGGGGAGAACATCCATGGATCCATCATCCATGGATGGATCCATCCATCCATCCATCATCCATCATCCATCCATCCATCCATCATCCATCCATCCATCCATCCATCCATCCATCATCCATCATCCATCCATCATCCATCCATCATCCATCCATCCATCCATCCATCATCCATCCATCCATCCATCATCCATCCATCCCTCCACCATCCATCCATCATCCATCCATCCATCATCCATCCATCCATCCATCATCCATCCATCCATCCATCCATCCATCCATCCATCATCCATCCATCCATCATCCATCCATCCATCATCCATCCATCATCCATCCATCCATCCATCCATCCATCATCCATCCATCCATCATCCATCATCCATCATCCATCCATCCATCCATCATCCATCCATGCACATGTTGGGATTTTTAGGGATAACTCTTTTCCCCTGTGTTTTTGCTGTTGCCTGGGAGCGCAAAGTCGGCACAGGATCAGTAAAAACAGGAATTGTGTCTCTTCTGAAGCTCAGGACAGGCAAGAGAGGAACAAATTCCCATCAAATACATCCAAATCCCAAAAAAATCCATCCTTCACGCTTAGAGCTTTGCCATAGTGGGAATATCCAATATTTCACGGACAGTCTCTCACCATGGCAATTCCTCCATGGCTAAAAACTGAAGGGGCACCAAAAAATTCCATCCACTGATGCTTTTCCAGAGCCTGCCCTACATCCCAAGGATAGCTGGATACCAAACAGGAGGGAAGAGCTGCTCACCTCCCCCCGAGCCCTCAAATTCCCAACGCGACAGGTCCAGGATTTTCCTCCCAGCGCCGGCAGCACAGGGAATTGTGGAGCGGGATGAATTCCTTACAAATGTGGCTTTGTAGGAGCGCTGGGCCTGAGTGAGGCTCTGTGTTTAATTATTTACGCTCTCCTACATTCCCTCAGCATTCCCAGCTCCCGGGCCGGGATAAGGGCCCCGTTGTCCCGGGGTTTGGGACACGGCCGTCCCTGCTCCACGCCCCGTGGTCAGGAAAACCTTTAAGCACCCTAATGAGACTTAAGTGCACGCTGGAAGTTAATCCTGGGCTTATCCCGGAGCCCCAGCGCGCTCCGACTGGGAACAGCCTCTTCACAGTCCCCGCTGATAAATGTCGCCTTTATTTATTTCTTAATAATTTTTTTTTCTCCCCCCCCTCCCCACCTGAAAGGGGTCATTCTTCCCGGATTTGTGGAAGCTACTGTGGATTTAGATCCTGCTTTTTAAGGGAAGCCGGCAGGGGACTCAGTTGTACAAATAACTGGACCCTAAGGGAAAAAAAAAATAAATACAGGGTTGCATTTGGATATCAGGAATTTTTTTTTTTTTTTCCATGTTTCACAGGGAAAAGGTGAAGGCCCAGGGTAGCTGTGCTGAAATCAGGAGGGTTCATTTGGGAATGAACCTTTGGCTGGATATTTTGGAAGCATAATCCCGAATTTTAGCATTTGTCATCTTCGTCCAGGAGCTCTCTCCTATTTAACAGAGCTTCCAATCCATCCAGGGGTTTTCTGGGAGAAACCGGCTGAGCCTGACTCCTGCTCTGCCCTTCCTTGATGGGAAGGAAGGGAGGAAGTGTCTTGGAGAAGCTGTGCTGCATAAAACCATGGGAATTATGGAATCATGGAAGAGTTTGGGTTGGAAGGGGTCTTGAGGACCATCCCAGTCCACCTCCTACCGTGGGCAGGGACACCTCCCGCTCTCCCAGGGTGCTCCAAGTGTCCAGCCTGGCCTGGGGCACTCCACGGATCCAGGGGCAGCCACAGCTGCTCTGGGAATTCCAGCCCAGCCCCTCCACACCCTCCCAGCCAGGAATTCCTTCCCAAGATCCCATCCAATCCTACTCTGGAGCCATTCCCTGTGTGCTGTCCCTCCATCCCTTGGGAATTGTCTCTCTCCATTTTTCCTGCAGCTCCTCCAGGTCCTGCAGGGTCACCCTGAGGTCACCCCAAAGCTTCTCCTCTCCTTCCTAGTATCCCATCCAATCCTGCTCTGCAGCCATTCCCTGTGTGCTGTCCCTCCATCCCTGTCCCCAGCCCCTCTCCAGCTCTCCTGCAGCCCCTCCAGGGGCTCTGAGCTCTCCCTGGATCCCTCTCCTCTCCAGGGAACATTCCCAGCTCTCCCAGCCTGGCTCCAGGGCAGAGTTCTCTGCTTCCCGTGGGATGAGCTGGCCAAAGCCGGTTTCAGTCCCTCAGGTTCCAGCACTCTCAGGCCTCGGAATCCATGGAGTCCGACCATCCCCAGCCCTGTCCCAGGAGCCACATCCACGTGGATGTTACATCCCTCCAAGGATGGGGACTCCAGCACAATCCCAATGTGTAACAGCTCCTTTGGGGAAGGAATATTCCCAATTTCCAGCCTGACCCTCCCTGGCTCAGCCTGAGGCCACTCCCTCTCCTCCTGTCCCTGTTCCTGGGATCAGATCCCAAATCCCCCCCAGCTGTCCCCTCCTGTCAGGAGCTGTGCAGAGCCTGAGCCCCCTATGCTCCAGGCTGAGACCCTGCCCAGCTCCCTCAGGGAGTCTCCAGCCCCTTCCCAGCTCCCTCAGGGATTCTCCAGCCCCTTCCCAGCTCCCTCGGGAGTTTTCTAGACCCTTCCCAGCTCCCTCAGGAATTCTCCAGCCCCTTCCCAGCTCCCTCAGGGATTCTCCAGACCCTTCCCAGCTCCCTCAGGAGTTTCCTAGACCCTGCCCAGCTCCCTCAGGAATTCTCCAGCCTCTTCCCAGCTCCATTCCCTTCCCTGGACACCCTCCATCCCCTCAGTGTCTTTGTCATGAGCACCCCAGCCTGATCCAGGTCACTCCTTAGGTGTGACAGCTCAGCTTTTCCAAGTCTCAGTCATGCCTGAAGGATGGAAAACCGCTCCTTCCACCTTCCCCTGAGGCCCTCCAGCTGGAATTCTGGCTCCGGAGCCCTGTGTCCCCGCTGACCTGGTGTCCCCTGTGTTCTCTTGCAGGGCTCCCTGCTGTGTTTGTCACAGTGTGGGCCAGCGTCAGAGCCACTCTGGCCGACACAGAGTAAGTCCCACTGGGTTTCCTTCTCTCCCTTTTTTTTTTTCTTTTTTTTGGGATTTAGGGGTGAGTTCTAAAGGGGAAAGGACCAGGCAAAGCTGGAATTCTACTCTGATGTCATCAACTTTTGGAGGAGGGTGGTGGGCGGAAGGGAAGGATAATTTTTCCTTTCCTTTCTGGGAATTCCTGCAGTTGCTCTCCCTGGGGATAAAGGTCACAGCTGGGCAGGGACAAGACGGGGATCCTTAAAATCTTGGATGAGTTTGGGACACAGGAGCAGCAGCAGCACAGCCAGAGAGGTTTGGTGCTGCTGGGGTTGTGGAACTGTAACTCCTCCATGGATTTTACATTCCCAGAATGGTTTGGGTTGGAAGAGACCCTAAGGCTCATCCCATTCCAGGCCCAGCCATGGGCATGGACACTTCCCACCATCCCAGGCTGCTCCAAGCCCCCTCCAACCTGGCCTTGCTCCCAAAATTCACAGGCTCGACCACACCAGCCCTTCCATGCTCTCCTCCAGCAGAAGGTCCCCAGGCATTCCCAAATAGGAATGGGAATCCAAATGGGAATTGCATGGGAAGACTGGGCTTTCCAAAGGGGATTCTCGCTCCAGGCTTGGATCAGCAGAGCTGCTGAAGGGTGACAGAGCTGGGACAGTGGCTTTCCAGCCTCGCTTTCCCTGAGGATCCAGCCTGGGAGAACTGGAGCTGTTGTGGGGGGGAAGGAGAAGCCATGGCATTCCAGAGCTGGGGAGAATTCCAGCAGGATAATTAACACCCAGTCAGCTTTTCCAATGGCTGCTGGGAACCCCTGGGAGCAAACAGAGCCCATTCCCTTCTCGGCAGATGGAGGGTTGCATCCCAGTACCCCAACATCCCAACATCCAATATCTCAACATCCCAACACCCTAACATTCCAACACCCCAAAATGTCAGCATCCCAACATCACAAAATTCCAACATCCCAACATCACAAAATTCCAACACCTTAACATCCCAGCATCCCAAAATCCCAGCATCCCAACATCCCAGCATCCCAGCATCCCGACATCCCAACATCCCAAAATTCCAACATCCCAACATCCTAACATCCCAACATCCCAACATCCCAACACCCCAACATCCCAGCATCCACGTCTCCAGTTGACCCTTCCAGTCCTCACCGGGATAAGGACTGGGGGTGGATGGAGAGAAGGATTTTGGGGGATTTGTCCGGGTCTCCCTGGAAGGGCAGGGTTGAAGGAAACCCTGGAAGCGAGTTTGGAACCCCAGCACCAGTCAGACCCCTTCTGTCCCCATGGGAGAACGTGCAGCTTTATTCCAAGGGGGAATCATGGAAGGACTGGGATGGAAAAGACCTTTAAAGGTCACCCAGTCCAACCCCCTGCCATGAGCAGGGACAGATCCGGGACTGGAGAGGCCAGCAGGGAAGCTGGAGAGGGATTATTCCTCAGGAACTGGAGGGACAAAACACAGGGAATGGCTTCCCACTGCCAGAGGGCAGGGAAAGGTGGGATATTGGGAAAAATTCTTCCCTGTGAGGGTGGGCAGGCCCTGGCACAGGTCACCCAGAGAAGCTGCGGCTGCCCCATCCTTGGAAAAGTCCAAGGCCAGGTTGGATGGGGCTTGGAGCAACCTCTCTCCTATGGCAGGGATTTGGAATTAAATCATCTTAAAGGTCCCTTCCAAGCCCACCCATTCCAGGATTCTGGGATCCTACACCAGGTCAGCCTCCCCTGTGTTCACAAAACCTGGATTACTTTTAACGCAGGGATTTTCTTTTCCGGTGAGGAGGTGAAAAAGTGGAAAAGGATCCATTCCTGCCTGGAAGGGACAAGTCTGGATGAGTTTGGAGAGAGCTGGAAAGAGCTTCACCCTCTGGAGAGCAGAACCATCCCGACCATAGGAATATTCCTATTTTTTAGGAGTGTAACAGCAGGAAAAGGGATATTCCAAAGTCTCACTGAGTGCAGGCAGCGTCAGAGCAAGGTTTTTCCAGCAGGATTTGGAGGAACTCAGAACTCATCCTCCCAGGGGGATTTTTCCAACAAAACTCCTGAGCTGATTGCTCTTCCAGTGCTTTCCTGACGGGATATCGATCTCTCCTCAGGTGTTGGGATTTGAGTGCTGGCAATTTGAAGTGGATTATTCAGGTGCCCATCCTGGCAGCTATCGTGGTGAGTGTGGGGTGAGAGAGGGGCTGGGAGGCCTCGGGGACCTTGGGAAGAGCTGCTCCAGGATTCCCTACTCCAATTGCCCTGTTATCCAAAATCCTGCCTGCTAATAATCCCCACACATCCACTCTGAGGGGTCTGCGTTGGTCCTGCCGGGAATTTCGGCAGCTGAGTGTTTGTGAGGGACTTCAAGGAGAGAAAAATCCCACATTTTTAGTGCTAAGACCCTAAAATCATCAATGAACCCAGCATCCAAGGCAATATTCCCAACCCAGATGATCCTGGAAACTCCCAGGGGTCGTAACACGTTCCTAGCAGGCATCTCCAGTGGGAAGAGGAGGAATTTGGGGTCTGTAGCTGGACCAGAGCTTTTCCCAGGCACATTTCAGGGTCATCCCCTTCTTTCTGAACTGGTGAAACCTTGGGAAGCCTGAGGTGGGAAGGGAAATGAAACCATCCCAGCTTGGGTTGGATCTTTAATCACCGGGGGTGGGTTATTCCAGAGGGGAAAGAAAGGATCCAAGTGACACTATCCCAGTTAAAAGAGTTAATTACCTGTACCAGGTGAATTCAATTACACTCTAATCAATGGCTTCATTAATTGAATCTCCTCTTCCCCGCTCTCTTTATTTGGGGTTCCCCATGGAATCCGTGTGAAAGAGCTCAAGCACTCCCCCAAATCCCATCCCCCCTTCCCACTCATCCATGAGTGGTGCCTGCAGGAATCTCCCCACGGCCCAGAGAGTTTGGGATCAGGCTCTTCCTCACTGGAGTCGCTGGGAGGTGCCCAGGGTGGGTGAGGAGAGCACCCGACACACAAAGAGCAGGAAATTTTCCCGAGGTGGATGCGCTCAGCTGCGCCGTTAGGAGAGGGTTTTGGGGTTTGGGGGGGCTGGATTTCACCCCTTGGGTGGAAATGCTCCACCTGGATCCAGCAATTCCTTGGAAGAGACCACATCTTTGGGAATGGGCCAGCCAAGGCCGGAGAAGAAAGTTCAGGCTCCTCAATTAAATGAATTCCAGCAACCCCAGCGCATTTCATTTAAAGGCCAATTAGCAGAGGAGAAAGAGCCCAATTGAGGCTCATCCTTGGAAAAATAAGGTTTCTCCAGGAGGCTGTGCCTGAGCCCTGGCAATTTGCAAATGCAGCTGTTTATTATGCAAAAATATTCCGCGGGCTGCGCCTGTTTAATTTCTGTGGGTTCGCATTGTTCCCTTGGCTGCTCCTGCCATTCCCACGTTGCTGGAGCGAGTCCTGCATTTTCTGGATGAGATTTTGGAGGGGTTTAAAACCCCTCCACTTTCTGCTCATTTTGGATGTGATTCCCTTGTCCAGATTTCTTTTCACATTTGGGGAAATCAGAGGAGCTGGGTGTGATGAGGTTGGGCGTCTTTAATTTTGCCAACAAACGCAGAGCAAGGTCCCACTTTGGAGCCTTTGAAGCTGGAAAAGCTCCCTCAGAGACACAAATCCTGCTTGGTTTTTCCCTTCCAGAGGGGTTCCCAAGGAATTAAATGCCCCCCAGGCTCTGTGCTTCCCTGCCTGTCGGTCTGTCCGTTCTTCCCTTACAATTCCTGTGCCAGGCAGGAAATTTCAGCCAAGTGGAACTCGGGGAATGGGGTTGCAGGGATGTAAAATCCCCACAAACCTCATGAAAACAGAGAAACAGATATGGGAGAGAATTTTCACTCATATCCCAGTGATGGAAAGGGTATGGCACCACCTTCCCTGCTTTTTTTTTTTTTTTTATGGAGAACAATTCCAAAGGAGCTTTCACCTCCTTAAAGGAGACAAAGCCATGGCAAAGCAGCCCCTGCTGGTTCAGCAGCTCAGGAAAAATTCCTGGGTTTAATTCCCGGTTTTACCAGCGAGGAACTGGTAAAAACCGGTTCCAGCTGACCGTGGGCACGCCTCTCCAGTGGCTGTGGTGGGATCTCCATCACGGATCCAGCCCAAGGCAATCCAGGGAGGTCTCCAGCTTGGGGCTCCCCGTGGTCCCGTGTGGGAGCGCTTTCTGTGCCATGAGCGGTGAGACAGCGCTCAGGAGAGATCTCTGGGGTGAAGCTTTGAGGTTTGTTATCTCGGGTGTGGGTGAAAGAGCCCAGCTCAGAGTGAGCTCAGGGCAGGCTGGAGAACAAAGAGAGCGAGAGAGGGAAGAGCACAAGAGTGTAAGAGAGGAGAATGAAGAGAGCAAAGAGAGGAGAATGAAGAGAGCAAAGAGAGGAGAGCGAGTGGGGAAGAGCACAAGAGTAAGAGTGGCGAGAGCCAGAGCAGGAGAGCGAGCTCTCCTTTTCCAATGACTGATATCTCTATGCTGAATATTCTACTCTCGGGGGTTGCTCTGGTCAGGATCACCCCGAGATGTGTAAATCCTGCTGTCTCCAAACCCTGCTGCTGGAAGAATCAGTCACAAGTGTTCAGCTGATGCTCTCCAGGTTGTTTTATTGTTTCTCATCTCAGATATTTCCTGTCTGGGCTGCCCGGGTCTGTGCAGCAGGGCAGCCCCAGGCACACTCTCTGCCCCTGGGGCAGGCACTGATTTTATACTACAAATTCCTGTGAGTTATTGACAGGGATGATCCAGTGCCCATCCCTGTGTCACACAGTTCCACTGCTCCAATCCCATCCCAGCACTGACAGGGATGATCCAGTGCCCATCCCTGTGTCACACAGTTCCACTGCTCCAATCCCATCCCAGCACTGACAGGGATGATCCAGTGCCCATCCCTGTGTCACACAGTTCCACTGCTCCAATCCCATCCCAGCACTGACAGGGATGATCCAGTGCCCATCCCTGTGTCACACAGTTCCACTGCTCCAATCCCATCCCCAAGTGCCTCCATCCCCAAGGAGATGGGGTGAGGAAGAGGAAGGAAGGAGGACAGGACAGCGCCCCAGTCCCTCCATCTCACCCCCTGAGCCCCTCTGGTGAGATCCCCAAAATTTCCCTTTTCACTCTATAACTCCTCCTATCATGTTATCCAGAATTTTGTGCCCTTTAGTTCCTCATTCCCAGGTGGTGATTTGTTCCATGGATCAAACTCAAAGCCCCAGGAGTCCCTGGCTGCTGCCAGGGTCTGTGACCCCCCTGCCAGGGCTTTGGAGCCCCTGGCTGGAGCTGGGATCATCCAGGAATGTCCCAGGCACAGCCTGGGTTCCAACATTCTGCTTTCTCAGTAACCAATCTAGTAACAAATACGAGTTTTCTACACTTACATCCTATGGGAATGGCTCCATTCCCATGTTTTGCTCCGTTCTGATCTCTAAATCTCACCGGGGGCATTTCCTGCCAGGCCAGGGGAGAGGGGGCTGTTCTGGCTTTGCTGTGCCTGCTTGGGAATTCCATTCCCAACAAAGAGAGAAAGAGCCTTGGCCAGCCAAAGCTGTTCTAGAAACATCCAAACAAACACTGCTCTCACCTCAATGTCTCTTCCAGTTTCTGCATTCTGGGCACCTTTGGCTAAATCCTCACATTTATAGGAATTCCTTCTTCCTTCCTCTCCAACAGTCCCTCCCTGGAATTCCAGACCTGTGAGTGGTGTGGGAATCTGGGATCCAAGCAAGGGTGGCCCGATGTGGAGATTGAAAGAGGATTTATTGCCAAATCAGCCTCAGGGCAGGGCGGGACCTTCGGGTGGTTACCTTGGGCGCCAGGGCACCAGAAAACCAGTTTAATTCCAGTTCCAATGTCTTTTATCAATTTCTTAGCCAATCAATTACTCCCAGAACGTTCTCTGGCGTATTCATAAGAAGATTTTTTCATTAATTCATTTAATTAATTTTAATTAATTGCTACGTTTGCTGCATTTCTGCTGCAATACGTCTCTTTTTATCCGATCATGTAATTCTACAAAAAACCCATTGCTGCACCTTGACTTTTAACAACTCCATAAGAGTTTCTACCACCAAAATTTAATATTTTCTATTAAAATTGCTCCAATTTTACTTTTAACAACTCCATCCGAGGTTCTACCACCAAACTTTAATATTTTCTATTAAAATTACTCCACCTTTAACAACTCCATCAGAGGTTCTACCACCAAACTTCTTTAATATTTTCTATTAAAATTGCTCGAATTTGACTTTTAACAACTCCATATCCAGTTCTACCACCAAATTTTAGTATTTTCTATTAAAATTGCTGTACCTTTAACAATTCCATAAGAGGTTCTATCACCAAACTTTAATATTTTCTATTAAAATTGCTCCAATTTTACTTTTAACAACTCCATCCGAGTTTCTACCACCAAAATTTAATATTTTCTATTAAAATTGCCATACCTTGACTTTTAACAACTCCAAAAGAGGTTCTACAACAAAAATTTAATATTTTCTATTAAAATTGCTGTACTTTTAACAACTCCATAAGTTTCTACCACCAAAATTTAATATTTTCTATTAAAATTGCTCCAATTTGACTTTTAACAACTCCATCAGATGTTCTTCCACCAAACTTTAATATTTTCTATCATCTTCCTTAACGTATTGATTTTTTTCCATGAGGTTTATTTCTGCTTGCTTGGAGCATATTTCTGCACAAACCACAACTGCCGGTTTTATTTTTAATGTTCTAAACCCCTGAGCCTTCTCCAAGGTCAGACTCTGTGTCCATCTCCGAGCCTGAACGCTCCAGGCCTTGGGAGCTCGCTGAATTTCCAATTCCAGTGTGGGAATTTGGTGCCTCGAGGCTCCAGAGGGATCCATGGGGGTTCTCCAACCGCATGGATCTGCTTGGGATGGTTCTGCCTGTACCCTCTCCATAATCCCATGGATGGGTTGGGCTGGGCCAGCAGCTGGAGGGATCCAGGGAAGCCGAGCTCTGACAAAGATGGGAATCTCCCCAGGGTCAGCCCATCTTCCCGCCCCACCAGGGGTTGCCATTGAATTTTTCTCCGCGTGTTCCTGCGGGACCAGAGTGGGAATCATGGGGTGTGAAGGTTGGGAATGTTCTCCCAGGTCAAGTCCAGGAATTCCCCCAGCTCCACCACGGGCACCACTAACCCTCGTCCCCAAGTGCCACATCCAGGCTCCCTGGGATTCCACCAGATCCTGGGATGGGATTCCACCAGATCCCAGCACGGGGATTCCACCAGATCCCAGGCTGGGGATTCCTCCAGATCCCGGGATGGGGATTCCCCCAGATCCCAGGATGAGGATTCCACCAGATCCCAGGATAGGGATTCCACCATTTCCCAGGATGGGAATTCCACCAGATCCCAGCACGGGGATTCCACCACTTCCCAGGCCAGGGATTCCCCCAGATCCCGGGATGGGGATTCCCCCAGATCCCAGGATGAGGATTCCACCAGATCCTGGGTTGGGGATTGCTCCACTTCCCAGGATAGGAATTCCACCAGATCCCAGCATGGGGATTCCACCACTTCCCAGGCTGGGGATTCTACCATTTCCAAGGCTGGAGATTCCACTGCTTCTCAGGCTGGGGATTCCACCACTTCCTGGGATGGGGATTGAGTCCACCAGATCCTGGGATGGGATTCGTCTTCATCCTGGGATGGGATTTGTCTTCAACCTGGGATGGGATTCCACCAGATCCCAGGATGAGGATTCCACCAGACCTTGGGATGGGGATTCCACCACTCCCCAGGATGGGGATTCCACCAGAACCCGGGATAGGGATTCCCCCAGATCCCGGGATGGGGATTCCCCCAGATCCCCGGATGGGGATTCCACCACTCCTTGGGATGGGGATTCCACCACTTCCCAGGATGAGGATTCTACCACTCCCCGGGACGGGGAGTCCACCAGATCCCAGGATGAGGATTCTACCACTTCCCAGGATGGGGATTTCACCATTTCCCGGGATGGGATTCCTCTTCATCCGGGGATGGGGATTCCACCACTTCCCAGGATGGGGATTCCCCCAGATCCCGGGATGGGAATTCCACCAGATCCCAGGACGGGAATTCCACCAGATCCCGGGTGGGGGATTGCTCCACTCCCCAGGATGGGGATTCCACCACTTCCCAGGATGGGGATTCCACCCCTTCCCAGGATGAGGATTCCACCTTTTCCCGGGATGAGGATTCCACTTCTTCCTGGGGCAGCTTTTTCCAAGGTGCTCAGGCACCACTGGAATTGTCTTCAGCAGCTGGCCACGAGTTTCTCCCTTGACAATATTCCCTGACTGTCCTTGTCTGCTCCATCCTAAACCCTTCCCAGAGGAAAATCCAACAGTTCCACATTTTTGAGCTGTCATCTCCAGTTCAGCCCACTCTGTGTCTCCACCGTGCTGCACTTGGCTTCTTCCTCTTTCCTTTTGCTCACAGAAATGTGGGAAGACATCCCACGAGCACTCCCGGTGTTCCCGAGGGGATCTTAATCCCAGCTGGGCTGTGAAGGACAAATAAAACCTCATTTTGGCCTTCTCCTGGTGCCTGCTGGGCTGGCTGGCTGGGATGTTTCCATGGGAGATGTCCACACCTTGTGGGCCATCCCACGTTGTCCCTGGATGTTAAAAACCCTGGGATCATTCCCGGAGCTCTCATCCCTTCCCCAGGAGGAGCTTCCATCCCCTGCCTCACCTGGGGGCACCATCAGCTGCACGACTGAGCCATCCCCCACCAGGTTTTTGGGGTTTTTTTGGCAGTTCTCATGTCTTTGCTCTTTGTTTTCTTCCCCTTGCAGGTAAATTTTGTTCTCTTTATCAATATTATCAGAGTCCTCGCAACCAAGCTCCGAGAGACGAATGCAGGGAGATGTGACTCGAGACAACAGTACAGGTGAGTGACCCCTGCCCGGGACCCCTGCCCGGGACCCCTGCCCAGTGACCCCTGCCCAGTGTCCCCTTCCTGGGGAGGGGCACAGTCCCCAGTTCACCCCTTGGCCGTGCAGAAAGCCCCGGGGCGACGCTGGTGCCACCCAAAACAGCTCCCAAACTCTGTTGTCTTCCAAGTGTGGCCATGCAGAACGAACCAGAGCAACTCAGAACCTTCCAAACCCGACCTGCTGGGGGTTAGGGAAGGATTCCAGCTCTCTGTCCAGTTTTTGAAGCAGAAGTGCAAAAAACAAGACGTTGTTTGTGCTGTTGAAGGCTTGTATCAGCCTGTTTGCTTATTTTTGTTTCTCTCCTGTGCTTTGTTAAGCTTGGCCTATTTGTTAAACCTGCCCCTGGCTGAAGTGAAAACAAAGATTCCGATTTCGTTTCGTTTTTTTGGTTGGTTTTCCTTTGTTCTGCCAGCCCATCTCCCCTGGCAATTCAGGTTATTCGCAGCATGGTCAAAAACTGGATGGAAAACTGGGATTGCTGGGACACCGTGGCTGCTTGAGAGCTCCCAGGGCTTCTCAGGATCTCCTGGAATCACCCGGCAGGACCCTTGGGAAAGGGGGAGATGATTCGGGATGTAAACCATGAGCTCACCGCTCCCCTCTCCCTCTCCAAACGCACATTTGAGGCAGGAGGGAGCTTTGGCAGGAAAACACCTCCCAGTTTTCCTCGCTGCCCTGTCAGGGCTCTGATTTATCCATTTATTTACTTCTCCCCGGCCGAAGCTTTGCCATTAATTATGGTTTGGACGGGGCCAGCTCCTTTTAAAGTGTTAAATTCCCTCGGTGAATTTGCACAGAAATTTGCAGGCGCTGGGCAGGGGCGGTGCCGGGGTTTTCTGGGAGCCGCTCCTGCCCTTCCCGGTCCCTCCGCTCTCTGGGGCTTTGCTGGAACCCTTGGCACAAGGATTAATCCCTCAATTAAAGTCACTTCCAGGCAAAGCTGATTCCCCCCGGAGCCAGCCCGGCCAAACACTCCGGGCTCTGGTGCCTCCTTGGAGTCCCCAGCCCCGATCCTGTGCTGAGGCGGAGTTGCTGCCTGGAAAAAAAAAATAAAAGGAGTTTTTCCAAGTGATGCTGGAGTCCAAAGCACCCCCGGGGAGTGTTCAGCTCTGCTCTGTCCTCTGCCCCTGGATACCTGGAGTAATCCCACTCCTAATTCGCTCCCCTCTCCTCCAGATCTGCTCATCCCACAGGAGCCAGGGGAAAAAAAAATCTACAAATATGGATTCGATATTGCAATATTCAATTATTATCAATTTAGAGATTCAATGTGCGAAATACACATATTCAATACATTTTCCCAGGTCAAAAATGATCTGCAGGTAGAGGTAAATGTGGATTTTCCTGTCTTGCCTCAATGGAGGGGCTGAGGTTGGAGAAGGCCTCTGGAAGTCAATTCTCCAACCTCAGGGATCGTGTAGGACCATGTGAGGAGGGAGAGCCATCCCTCAGGGATGAGGGGCTTTGGTGGCTGGAATTGCAGCAGGAATTCCTTGCATTCCTTTCCACCTTCCAGCCAAGATCCTGAGCCAGACCCGGAGCTGGTCCGAGGCTGGAAGGGGAATCTCGGGAATCTCGGTGTTGTCACCTCCAGCCCCACACGGGGATGTGAGGAGGGTTGGACTGGCAGCAGCTTGGAATTCCAGGTGGAATTCCACAGCACCTGTGTAAACACCCCCCGTCCAAGGGGAGCGGGGGACAGCCACGAGCGGCTCGTGCCCAGGGACAAACCGGGGATGTTCATCCATAGAATCCCAGGATCCCAGGGTCACAGGACCATAGAATCCCAGGATCACAGGGTCGTGGGGTCACAGGATCACAGAAGCACAGGATCACAAAATGACAGAATTCCAGAATCACAGGATCACTAAATCACAGAATCACAGAGTCACAGAATGTCAGAATTACAGAATCACTAAATCACAGAATTCCAGGATCACAGAATCACAGGGTCATGGGGTCACAGGATCCCAAAAATCACAGAATTACAGGATCACAGAAGCACAGGATCACAGAATGACAGAATTCCAGAATCACTGAGTCACAT
>VXBS01008279.1:33486-46882 GCA_013400255.1 Sitta europaea
GGCTCGTGCCCAGGGACAAACCGGGGATGTTCATCCATAGAATCCCAGGATCCCAGGGTCACAGGACCATAGAATCCCAGGATCACAGGGTCGTGGGGTCACAGGATCACAGAATCACAGAATCACAGGATCACAGAATCACAGGATCACAGAATCACAGAATCACAGGATCACAGAATCCCAGAATGACAGAACTCCAGAATCCCAGAATCACAGAATCCCAGGATCCCAGGATCACTGGGTTGGGAGAGCCCTCCAGGACCATCAAGCCCAACCCAGCCCCAGCCCCTCACCCATCCCCTGGCCCCCAGTGCTGTTTCAAACACACCAGGGATGGGGACTGCACCACCTCCCCAGGCAGAACATTCCAGCACTTTATCCCTCTTTCTGTGAAAATCTTCCCCTGATATCCAGGCATCCCTCTCAGGGTCTGTGTCCCCAGCCCCTCTCCAGCCCCAGTGCCTCCTCTGGACTCTCTCCAGAGGAGCTCCAGTCTCCAGATCCTTCCTAAACTGAGCACCCAGAACTGCACACGCACTAATTCCTGCCGTATCCCTCTTTTTTCCCCCCCTGCAGGAAGCTGCTGAAATCTACCCTCGTCCTTATGCCTCTGTTCGGCGTTCACTATATTGTTTTCATGGCTATGCCATACACAGACGTGTCAGGGATTCTTTGGCAAGTTCAAATGCACTATGAAATGCTGTTCAACTCTTTCCAGGTACGGGAAACCCCGGGAATTTCAAGGAGGGGGGTGATGCCTCCAGTCTCAGCTGTTATATTTTTACATTCTGGGCTGTTCTGGTGGGTGGGTTTGGGTTTCACACTCAGTGCTGCTGAGCTCTCTTCTCAGAGCAGGGAGACAAAACAATTCCTGCTCCCCTTTGGGAGCAGGGACAAATTTCAGGCCCCAGAGCAAAAGCAAGGGGGCAGGGAGGAGAGAAAGCCCCGGAGGGTGGGGCTGCCTCAGCTGGGGCTGTGCCTGGCCACTGAACCCCAAAGTGCTGCTGGAGCAGAGCTGAGCCCAGGCTGGCACCTCGGGGCTGCCTGCTCATCCTTGTGCCCAGTTTGGGTGCCCTGGCTGTGGGCACTGCCCAGGTGTGCCCAGGGAGGCCTTTAACAAATCCCAAATTCATCCTTGTGCCCAGCCCCGGGGTGACAATGCTGGGGGTGAATTCTGCAGCTCCAGGGGTTGGATTTGGAGCAGCAGCAAACCCCAGGAGCCTGGCAGGGGATGTGGGCTCGGGGATTCCTCCAGGGAACACCTGAAATGTTTTATTTGTGGGGTTTTTTTGGATTCTGTGCTGGTTCAGTGTGTGGCTCTGGGTTTCACACTCGGTGCTGCTCAGCTCTCTCCACAGAGCAGGGAGACAAAACAATTCCTGCTCCAGCTCAGGACCAAGCACAGCAAATACAAATTTCAGGCCCAAGAGCAAAAATATTTGAATGGAAGAGAGAAAACCAAGGAGGATGGAGCTTCACAACCTGGAGCTGCACAATTAACAATAAATTAATAACTGGACACTGAACCCCAAAGTGCTGCTGGAGCAGAGCTGAGCCCAGGCTGGCACCTCGGGGCTGCCTGCTCATCCTTGTGCCCAGTTTGGGCTCCCTGGCTGTGGGCACTGCCCAGTGACACCTTTAATAAATCCCAGATTCATCCTTTGCTCTGGCTGGTCCCTGCTCCAGGGCAGTCCCAGGGAGAGGAGGGACAGGTGGGTGCAAGGCTGGCTTTGGAAGCAGGGCTGGATTTACAGAATTAATCCATGAGGAGAGCTGGAAATACCTGACCCTCGGATCCGGTTTTTATTTCCAAACAAGAAGAGGGGGCAGGACATTTGTCCAGCAAAAGAATGTTTTTCCCAATGCACCCCGGGATCCCACTGGCCTCTTGCCCCCAGCACTCTGCTGGCCCAGGACAGCTCCTTGTCCACCAGGAGCTCCATCCACAGGGAATTTTCTCAGTTCCCCTCTCCCACCCCATTTCTCACTCCCATTTTCCACCGTGGGTTTTGAACGCCCCCAACCTCGGAGAACCCTGGGATAACTGGGCAGGAAAGAGCCCCAAACACCCCTAAATTCCCATTAATTTGTTGTTTCCTCCTCCTTCCAGGGATTTTTTGTTGCCATCATATACTGTTTTTGCAATGGAGAGGTGAGTCACGAACATTTAATTCCCTCCCTTCTCGGGTTAATTCCCCACCCAGGTGGATGCACATCAGCACATCCTCATTTTTCAACAACAAACAAACCTCATTTTGCACTCCACTGTCTCTCAGTACACATAAAAAATTCAAATCCTCTTTTTTTTTTTTTTTTTTTCTGGTGGAAAACCCCCAGGTCAATATGGCACCAATAAACGAGCTACTGGAAGCAGCTAATGGAGAAAAAAGTGGAATTCTTAATTTCCTAGCACAAGTGCTGCTTCATTTCAAATTAAGAAGAAAAATAGATTGAAAGAATCACTGATCAACAACAAAAAAAAAAAAAAAATCTGGATTTTTCCAAGCTGTTTTGAATTTTTTATGTATTTCCAGAATAATATACTTTAATTTCTTCATTTCCATTAATTCCCTCTATGGCTGCTAATTAAGAAAGTGGATGGTCAGCACCTGCAGCCCAGGGAAGAAATTTATGAAATTTATGGATTTTTAAGGGGAATTTATAAACTAAATCTATGGATTTTTAAGGGGAATGTATAACCTAAATCTATGGATTTTTAAGGGGGATATAGAACCTAAATCTATGAATTTTTAAGGGGAATTTATAACTTAAATCTATGGATTTTTAAGGGGGATATAGAACCTAAATCTATGGATTTTTAAGGGGGATATAGAACCTAAATCTATGGATTTTTAAGGGGAATTTATAACCTAAATCTATGAATTTTTAAGGGGAATTTATAACTTAAATCTATGGATTTTTAAGGGGAATTTATAACCTAAATCTATGAATTTTTAAGGGGAATTTATAACTTAAATCTATGGATTTTTAAGGGGAATTTATAACCTAAATCTATGGATTTTAAGGGGAAATAAAACTAAATATCACTGTTAATGTCCTGCAAATAAAACAAGGATAAAATCTAAGGGGAATTATCTCATCCTAACTTTAAAGACCACTTTAGAGCCGCCTAAAATCCCTGTTCTAGGGGAATTTCTCAGGATTCAGGTGCCTCTCTGGTGGTTTTCCCACTCACACTCGATTTTGACGGGACTTGGGGACAATTCCCTCTCCACCCCATAACCCTTGGGCAGAGCTTTCCAGCCGGATGTTCTCAGCCATTCCCAGTAACCCAACATTCCATCCGGATTTTACATGAATTTTATGCTTTATATTTTATTTATATTTTATTTAACATGAATTCGGCCCTTCCCAACTCCGCGGGCTCACGGAATCCCCTGAGCTGGATGGGGAAACCCCACGGAATTCCAAACCCTCACGGAGTTTCCTCCCCACTCTACGCACACCCCATTTTCCTGGCGTTTTTCCCACTCACGCTTTTGGTTTTTTATTTTTCCCCTCAGGTCCAAGCAGAAATCAAGAAATCATGGAGCAGGTGGACTTTAGCACTTGACTTTAAAAGGAAAGCCCGGAGTGGGAGCACGACGTACAGTTACGGACCGATGGTGTCCCACACCAGCATCACAAATGTAGCCACCAGAGGGGCACTGGCCCTCCACCTCAACACCAGGCTCCTTCCAGGGACCCTCAACGGCCACCGGAATCTGCCGGGTTACGTGAAAAACGGCTCCATCTCTGAGAATTCCATGCCTTCCTCCGGCCCGGAGCAGTACAACAAGGATGAGGAATACCTGAACGGCTCCGGGCTTTATGATGGAGACAGACCCACGGTGCTCGTGGAGGAGGAGAGGGAGACGGTGATGTGAGGACCAGAGGAGGAAAAACACAAATTTAAAAACAAAAAGCAAAAAAAAACCCCAAATCAGCCAAAGGTTCCCGGAGAGCATTTAGTGGGAAAAGACCGTTGGGCCACACGGCGGATTCCGAGGGTTTCCATGCAGTTTCTTTGTTCTGTGGAATGAGAGATTAAGTTATTTCGGGGAGAAAACTAAAAAAAAAAAAAAAGCGAGCCGCCGAGGTGGCCAGCGACGGCGACGCCATCCATGAATTCCGTGATCCGCGTGGTAACAGAGCCAGAGCCCCACGTGGATCCCTCGGCCGAGGAGGACGGGAGTGTCCCTCAGGGGAGGTGCTGGGAGGGGCCAAGCCCCCCCCGGGGGGCAGGGGCTGGGGCTGGGGGTCCTGCCTGGGGACACACACGGGGCTGGGAGCGACCCCGCCACCGTCGGACACGGCGGCCTTGGTGCCGCGCTCGTCTTCCTTTGGGAATTCTCACTCCTTGGCAAAACGCTCCTCTGGCGCGGGCAGCTCATGGGGGCACCTGGGGTTGTCCTCTCCTCTCCCTGAGTCCTGGGAGCAAGGCAGGGGCTGGTGTGGTTTTAGGGATATGGGAATGTGCGGCGTTCCTGTTCCTCCAGTGGTGGCGGAGGGAAGCACCGAGGGCAGGGAATTGGCACGTCCCAGAGCGGGGTTTGTGGCCCAAATCGGCTCCCTGGGGGGGGAGAACCCAGCCCTCCCTATTTGGGGGTGATCCTGGAAAAAGCTTCAGTCCTTTGGTAAAGCTGGGAATGGTTCCTCGCTCTGCCCTGTTCCACATGGAATTCTGGAATGGTTTGGGTGGGAAGGGATGTTAAAGGTCACCTTGTTCCAGCCCCTGGAACGCCTCCCACTATCCCAGGGTGCTCCAGGCCCTGCCCAACCTGGCCTTGGACACTTCCAGGGATGGAGTATCCAGAGTTTCCCTGGACAATTAATCCAGGCCCTGCTCTCCTGAGGGCCAATCTAGGATTGATTTCCCCAAACCCTGAAGGAAGTCAGATGGGATCCTGAGTTTGCATCCCACATCCTCATCAGCCTCTCAGATCAGGGCCTGACCAAAGCCCAGAGGAATCCAGGGAAAAATCTCCTCCCTTTGACGTGTCTGGATGCAGAGCTGGTGGGGATGTGGTGGCTGTGAGGTTCTGACAGGGGCTGGAGCTCCTCCCCATCTGTTGAAGGTCACAGAATCCCAGAATCCCTGAGGCTGGAAAAGCCCTCCAAGGTCCTCAAGTCCAAGCTGTGCCCGATCCCCACCTGAGCACTGAGTGGGAATTCCTTGGACACCTCCAGGGATGGACACCCCAAACCTCCCTGGGCAGCTCCTTCCAATTCCTGACCACCCTTTCCATGGAGAAATTCCCCCTGGATTCCCACCTGAGCCTCCCCTTGAGGCCGTTCCCTCTTGTCCTGAACAGAAATCTTTGACTGCCAGTATTTATTTCTGATGTCCTCTTCTGGTTTCACCTCATCAAAAGAAGCCAAACCTCATCAGAACCATTTCCCACCCGAATAAGACTTATCAAAATTATCAGCTTCTCAAAAATCAATCCGTTTTCCTGCTCTCTTCTCCTGCCCCTCCTGATTTTCTGGCTCAAAGACATTTCTGAGCTATCATTTCACTGCTGGAACAAAGCAAAAGCACCAAAAAAAACCCCAGCCAGTGACTCACTCTTCACTTGTGTTTATTGCTCAAGATTGAGAACATTTGACAATCCCTCAAAAATTCAAGGAATCAGCAAAGGCCGTAAATTTATTTATAAACAAACACAACCCCCCCTCCTAAAATTGCAGCTCTCACTGAAATGAATTCCACACTGGATAATTTAGGATTAAAATAAATCAAACCTGTTGTTAAACGCAGATAAAAATTGCAGGCACTAGGGTAGTGCGAGGGGAAGAAATTTTTAATTTTTTTTAAATCCTTTGAGTTGGAAATCATAAATAGATTTTTGTTTTCTCCTTGGATGTTTCTGTGCATGAGCAAAAACTGGGACACTGCTGACACCAGAACAGAGGGAAAGCTGCCACGAAGGCCCAGCAGGATCTGTTTGTCACAGCGTGTTCCCATCATTCCTGGGCTGATCCCAAACTCTTGATCCAGTGTAATGGATCAGGATCTGTTACCTGGAGATCCCTCCTGGATTTTAGTGAGGAAGAATCAGAGCTGGGAAGTCTGGAAAGAGAGAGGAAGCCACAATTTCAGGTTGGGATTTTCCCCGGAAGGACAAACGGGATGATCCCATTGGAGCTCAGCCAGAGCCTTTGGATTCAGAGCAGGCTCCTCTTCCCTTCCTCCTCCACCGGGAGCTGAGGACATTTCCTGAGGAGTTTGTCCCCATCCAAAGCTCTGTGTCCACCAGGGAGGACAGTTCCTCTCCTGTGGGATTTTCCCGTGGAAACACGGCCCCAAAGGCCACAGGAGACAGAAACCTTGGAGGGGAGGATTCATTTTTCCTGGATTCATCCACTGCTCTCCATGAATCCTGCAGGAATGGCAGGGCTTGTGCCCATCCTGGTTCAGATCCAGCATGGGATCGTGGAGCAGGGAGAGCAGGGAGCTGGGGGGTAGCAAGAATAACCTGGGATGGTTATCATGGAATTGTTATCATGGAATCATTGTCATGGAATCATTGTCATGGAATCGTTGTCATGGAATCATTGTCATGGAATTGTTGTTATGGAATCATCATCATGGAATTGTTGTCATGGAATCATTATCATGGAATCATCCCAGAGTGAGCTGGGCTGGAAAGGCCCTCAAAGCCCATCTCATTCCATGGGCACTTTCCACTGCCCCAGGTCTCTCCAAGCCCTGCCCACCTGGGAAAACAGGAGAAGAAACTTTCCCAAGTTCACTTCAAGGAGGAGGCAAAGACCCAGAGGAGCTGTTCCCTGATTTTTCCCAGTTTTCCCTCCCCCTCTGTGGCAGATCTGTGCCCGTTTTCCTCTCATCCCAGAAAACATCTGGCAACACTCCGGAGTTCTCCAGAGCCTCTCCCTTCTCCAAGCCAAGCTGTGCTTTGCAGTATCCCGGCTGACTGGCTCACTTGGAATGTCCCTGGAATCCTTTGGAGCAGGGTCCTCTTCTCCAGAGCCACATGTGGGGCTTGGACAGGGAATCTCACCCCTGGCAGGTTCCTCTGTTGTTCCTCTTCTCTTCCAGGCCACAGCAGCTGAGTTCTCCTCATGACTCCTTGCTCCACGATCCCGCTCTTTCCTGGGATTTGACAGGGGTTTAATCTCCCTTTAATGTCTTTGGGATGGCTTTTGGCAGCGGTTCTGCCGCTCCTGCTCCTCCTGGATAAGTGCAGACAATTGTTTCTCTGCCTCCTCCGTCCTCCCTGGTCCAGGTTCCGATGAGATCATGTCTTGTCCTGCCCCTCATCATTCCTCAACTCCGCTCCTCGTCCTGTCCCGGAGCCAAAGGAGTTCACAAAGATCTCCCAAAACCGAATTTTTCAGCCTGGGATTGGCTTTGTTTATCTGTTCATGGGCAATCAGCTGGAGCTCAGGGGACATCCACAGCGCCGGGAAGGATTTTCCACTTTTTAAACCACGAAAATCTGCAGAGAGCGAAGATCTCCAAAGTTTTAACTCCTCCTGGCTGTCTCGACAAACTCAGTGGCTGAAGGGGTTTTAAATTTCAGGTTCTGATGTTTCAGAAAGTTAAGAAGCCTCGTTTATGGCTTGGGTTCTTTTGCTCACACATCCTCCTTGGTGATTCCAGGTTCTCCTTGATGTTTTCATTCTTCCTTGCTGTTCCCAAGTCCTCCTTGACGTTTTCAAATCCTCCTTAGTGTTCCCATGTTCTCCTCAGTGTTCCCAGGTCCTCCTTGGCGATTCCAGGTTCTCCTTGATGTTTCCATGTCCTCTTCATTGTTCCCAGGTCCACCTTGGTTTTTCCAAATCCTCCTTGATGTTTCCAAATCCTCCTTGGTGATTCCAGGTTCTCCTTGATCTTTCCAAATCCTCCTTGGTGATTCCAGGTTCTCCTTGATCTTTCCAAATCCTTCTTGATGTTTCCAAATCCTCCTTGGTGATTCCAGGTTCTCCTTGATCTTTCCAAATCCTCCTTGGTGATTCCAGGTTCTCCTTGGTTTTTCCAAATCCTCCTTGGTGATTCCAGGTTCTCCTTGATCTGTCCAAATCCTCCTTGGTGATTCCAGGTTCTCCTTGATGTTTCCACATCCTCCTCAGTGTCCCAGGTCCTCCTCGGTGTCCCCAGGTCCTCCTGGGTGTTTCCAAGCCCACCTTGGTGTTCCCTCCTCGATGTTTCCAGGTCTTCCTTGGCCATTTAAAGCTCAGAGACGTCCCACAAACTTTGCTGAGACACAAATCCTTTAGATGTGCTGCAGTGGGTGATTAACTCCAAACTAATTAGCTGTCAAGGATTTTAATGGACCTTGCAAAATCTCCTAATCCTGGTTTTTCTCCCCTCAGTGCTGACAGGAACCATCACTGCCTGCTCTTAGCTCTGTAGGAGGTTTGGGACGGTTTGGAGCCAGGATTTTCTTCTGGGAGCCTTTTCCCACACTTCAATTCTTTTTTCCAAACTCTCCCTGCAAAACCACCCCAAAATCTTATTTAAATAACTTAATTCAGCATTTAATTTCCCCTTTTAACTGGGTGCAAACTTGGTTGGAGTGAAGGATTTAGGGTTCAAAGCCAATCTCAGCTGGCAGTTCCCAAACCAATCCAGAGCTTTGGGATGGGAGTGTGCTTTCCTCGGGTCTCGTTATTCTCATCACACCTGGAGTGGAGTTCAGGTATCCCGAGGTGGGAGATGACTCCCAAATAGTCCTAAATCTCGGTGGAATTATGGGAAAAGGGCACAGAGAGCAGGGAAAACACTGGTTGTGTTTGTGCCCCACCCCAGGAGGATTTCAAACAATAAAACAGAAATCTTAAGCTATTTTTATTTATTTTCTGGAGTCCTGCTGAGTGCTCTGCTGGGCTCTGGACAGTGTCTGGAATGCTGACTTCTCCCAGGAGTGCTGGGTAAAACCTCTCCAGTGAGTGGGCAGAGATGCTCTGAGCAGCTCCAGGGCAGGGCAGCTGGAAGGGCTCCGGTGTGGGTTTGATATTCCCTGGCTCGAGGCAGGAGCTGCTGGGCCCAAGGGAATTGGAGTAACCCAGAGCAGCTCGCAGCTGAAGCAGAGCTCAGCACTCAGGTCCAGTTTGCAGAATGGGCTTCAAATCCAGCTTCCAACTGCAGCTCCAGAAGGGCTCTGCTGAGAGTTACAGACCAGGCTCCGTGCTGGGATTAAATCCAAGGACACCAGTGATCAGCTGGACAGAAACCAATCCCATTTCCCTTTCCTTTCCTTTCCTTTCCTTTCCTTTCCTTTCCTTTCCTTTCCTTTCCTTTCCTTTCCTTTCCTTTCCTTTCCTTTCCTTTCCTTTCCTTTCCTTCCTTTCCCTTTCCCTTTCCCTTTCCCTTTCCCTTTCCCTTTCCCTTTCCCTTCCTTTTTCTCCTTCTATTTCCCATCCTTGCAGGTGAACTCAGTCCCTCCCCGTTTTCCCACCGTTTTCCAGGTTTCCAGTAGCTCCAGAGCACACGAAGTTCCCGACAATATCAACATTCTGCCAAGATTTGGGAGTCAAGAGGAGAAAAGAAGATCCTGGGGGAGCATTAAAAGAAACATTAACTCAGGTTCCTGTGAACTCTTTCCCACGGAGCAGGGAAGGGTTTCCAGCCCAGCATTTCACCCTCCAAGTGAACTCCTGTTTTCCTCAAGGATCTGGACTCGGAGCTCCCGAGTTCCCAGGATTCTTTCCGCCGTGTCCAGGGGTTTGGCGTTAGAGCTGAGACAACGTTAAAATATTCTTGTTTCATTTGAGCTTCGCCTCCTCGCCTGCTCCTCTGGTTTTGTGGGTGGGTGTTGTCTGGTTGGAGTCGATCCAGTTGGGCTTTTCCAACCCCAGCAATTCCCTGATTCTCTGGGAATTCTCCTTTGGGAACTCTTGTCCCTCGAGCTGCCTTTGCACCCGGGGCACATCACAAAATCTGCCCCCCAGAGAGGCATTTCCAGGCATTTCCCAGGGCTGGGAATCAGCTGAATGGAAAAGTTCTGGAAATCTCAGCCAGTTAATCAGGAATAATTAATGAGGAACTGCAATAAATCTGATTTCTTTCCAGCCTGGCCAGCACAGATCTGACAGGGATAAATTAGTGCCTAATTAGGATTTCTCCTAATTGGAGGAATATTATGAGAACAAAAGGGGGAAGGTAGGGTGTGGCAAAATCAGTACATCTTCCTTTTTATCCTCACTGCCACTTTTCCTTCTTTTTTCACTGGAAAAAGAGGTGAATTAGAACAAACCCAGCTTGAGAACACAGAATTCCGACCCATTTTCCCTGGGTCCCAGGGAGAAACTTCTCCCTCCAACTGGAGCAATGGTTTTCTGGCATGTTAAGTAAGGAATTCAATGGAATTTAATTATTTCCTCGGACCAAGGGTTAATGATTCCAGGCTAATGATGGGAGGTGCAAACCCAGAGGTGCTGGCAGAATTTGGGATGAAATCCTGATCCCAGGAAAATCAACACTGAGGTGTCTGTTGATTTCCAGGGAATGGGTTTCACCCATAAGTTCTGAAGAGGAAAAAGGGAATGATTCAAACAAATTCCTTATTCCCAAAACCTGCATTGGCGCTGGGATTTCAGGATATCCTCATCCTTTAGATCCAGGATCCAGCAGGATTCTCCAAAAATTCTTCCTTTTCTCTGGGTGCCAGCTTCCCCCTGTGGAGATTTTGGATGTGGGGGACACTTGGCTGGAAAGAGCTGGAACTGAAATGTTTGGGATGGAGGGATCAGTGCATGCCTGGATCCCAAAACTCCCAGGGCTGCATCCTCTGAAATAGGGACACAAAATCCACTGGAAAGGCAGCTGGAGCCCAGCTGAGCTGCAGGTGGCTCAGGTGCCCGGAGAGGCGACTAAACCACGAGAAATGACATCGATTTAAGGCAGAGCTTTGGAGACATGAGCCAGCCTAAACACAGACCTGAGCCCTGCTGGCCAGGCCAGCCTTTGACCTCGTTCTCTATCCAAACGGATCCTTCTTCCCTGAGAGCTGCAGGAAAGGAGGAATGGGAGAATCCCAGGATGGTTGAGGTTGGAAAGGAGCTTAAACCCCGCCCAGTTCCGGTTCCATGGTCGGGGAATCTCCCACTCCCCCAGGCCCTCCAAGCCCTGCCCAAGGGGGCCTTGGACAGGAAGCCATTTGCTGTTGAGGGTGGGATTTGGGGATTTTTGGAAGGCCAGGCTGGATGAGGTGGAGCTGCTGGGACAGGAGTGGTGCTGGTGGGAGAAGAGGAAGGACAGGCCGAGCCGAGCGCCAAACCCATCCCATATTCCAAATCCAATCTCCCCCCAACGGGATCCGTGAGGAGACAAAGCTGCTGCTAAACCCCTTGGCTCCATCTCAGCAGCTTCAGGGGGACCCAGGACCGGTGGGCACCACAAATCAGGAGGGCTGGGCTTTGGAAAAAGGGTTTTTTTCCAGGATATTGCCTCCTTTTCCCACTTGGAGCAGGAGGGAGAGGAGCAGGGGGTGTTTCAAGACCTTGTTGCCCTCCAGAAAGGGGACAAACCTCAAAAACTATGGGATAAAGGTGTGATTCCAGGGGCATTGCCACGTGTGTGTCTCCAGGCAGGAATTGGGTTTACATTCCTCCACTTCTGCTTTCTGCATGGACCAAAGTAACGAGCGGGAAAAGGCAAACCACAGGTGTATGTAAAAGGGAATTCCAATAAAAAAGAAACCTTTATTGATTCTCATGGAACCTTCCTCCCGTGTCTTTTCCTGTCTCCTGGACTCAGAACCTCAAAAAAAATCCCATTGGGAATGCCTGGATGGATGTGGGTTAATGATTCCTCCTGGGTTTGTGNGGAAAGGACCACATGGAAAATCCAGGGCCACCCATTTCAGGATGTCCTCATCCTTTAAATCCAGGATCCAGCAGTATCCCTGGACATCCAGAGGTAGGAGGAGGTCTGAGGGGCACCCTCCTCGCTGAAAACTCTTCATTTTCTCTGGGTGCCAGCTTCCCCCTGTGGAGATGTCGGATGTGGGGGACACTTGGCTGGAAAGAGCTGGAGTTGAAATGTTTGGGATGGAGGGATCAGTGCATGCCTGGATCCCAAAACTCCCAGGGCTGCATCCTCTGAAATAGGGACACAAAATCCACTGGAAAGGCAGCTGGAGCCCAGCTGAGCTGCAGGTGGCTCAGGTGCCCGGAGAGGCGACTAAACCACGAGAAATGACATCGATTTAAGGCAGAGCTTTGGAGACATGAGCCAGCCTAAACACAGACCTGAGCCCTGCTGGCCAGGCCAGCCTTTGACCTCGTTCTCTATCCAAACGGATCCTTCTTCCCTGAGAGCTGCAGGAAAGGAGGAATGGGAGAATCCCAGGATGGTTGAGGTTGGAAAGGAGCTTAAACCCCGCCCAGTTCCGGTTCCATGGTCGGGGAATCTCCCACTCCCCCAGGCCCTCCAAGCCCTGCCCAAGGGGGCCTTGGACAGGAAGCCATTTGCTGTTGAGGGTGGGATTTGGGGATTTTTGGAAGGCCAGGCTGGATGAGGTGGAGCTGCTGGGACAGGAGTGGTGCTGGTGGGAGAAGAGGAAGGACAGGCCGAGCCGAGCGCCAAACCCATCCCATATTCCAAATCCAATCTCCCCCCAACGGGATCCGTGAGGAGACAAAGCTGCTGCTAAACCCCTTGGCTCCATCTCAGCAGCTTCAGGGGGACCCAGGACCGGTGGGCACCACAAATCAGGAGGGCTGGGCTTTGGAAAAAGGGTTTTTTTCCAGGATATTGCCTCCTTTTCCCACTTGGAGCAGGAGGGAGAGGAGCAGGGGGTGTTTCAAGACCTTGTTGCCCTCCAGAAAGGGGACAAACCTCAAAAACTATGGGATAAAGGTGTGATTCCAGGGGCATTGCCACGTGTGTGTCTCCAGGCAGGAATTGGGTTTACATTCCTCCACTTCTGCTTTCTGCATGGACCAAAGTAACGAGCGGGAAAAGGCAAACCACAGGTGTATGTAAAAGGGAATTCCAATAAAAAAGAAACCTTTATTGATTCTCATGGAACCTTCCTCCCGTGTCTTTTCCTGTCTCCTGGACTCAGAACCTCAAAAAAAATCCCATTGGGAATGCCTGGATGGATGTGGGTTAATGATTCCTCCTGGGTTTGTGAGGAAGGAGCTCCATGGGATCCTCCAGTTCATAAAGGACACAGAAAGATGGGAGCGACTTTCCCTGGAAACCCTGCAGGAAAATCTCACACTGGGTGGCTTCAGAACCCCCTTAGGCTCCTGGTTTTCAGGAGCACTGGGAACAATCCTGGTCAGCTCCCCTCTGAGCTTCCAGGAGTCCCAGAGATGGGATTCCACTGCTGACATCCTAATCCTTCTGCCTGCTTCAGCTCCTTCAGCTCCTTCTCAGAAGAGAATCCCAGGATGGGTTGGTTGGGTTGGGTTGGGTTGG
>VXBS01008279.1:47025-84034 GCA_013400255.1 Sitta europaea
TCCACCATCCCAGGGTGCTCCAAGCCCTGTTTTATATCCAACCTGGATATGGAATGGCCCCAGTCTCACTGGAAGAAAACTCTGCACTAAACTGGGCTTCGGGAAGTTGTGGATTCTGGAGCTGTTTTGTTCTGGACTGACTGAAGCAGAGGGGCAGGGATGGAGTGGGAGGGAATTCCAAGGAGGGTCTGATGGACCTGAGCAGCCAAAGCGGTGGGAATGGCATTCCATGGAGGACTGCCCCAGTTTCCCTGGGATTGTGTTTGACATTTGCAGGGGGAGCAGCGTCTGCTGGTGCCGGCTCCGGCCTCCTCCCTGTGCGGGGCAGAGCTCCAGGGCACCCATGAGGGGCCACTGGTGCCTCGGGGCTGGCCTGGAGCAGGGACCAGCCAGAGCCAAGGAGAAATCCGGGATTGATGGAAATCCCTGGACACAGCCTGGGCAGTGCCCACCCCCAGGGAACCCAAAATGGGCACAGGATGGAGCCCAATGGGCCACCAGGTCCCAGCCTTGGATCAGTTCTGCTCCAGCAGCACTTTGGGGTTCATGGCCCAATTCCAGCTCCAGGGGATGCAGCTCCACCCTCCTGGGCATTCCTTGGCCTCCCAGGGAAGGCTTGGATTGGCCCAAGAAGAATTCCAACAGCACTCATTGCTGTGGGAAAGGAAAAAACCCAAAACATTTTTAACTCAAATGTCTGTTGATTTTTCTCTTGGTTGTGTCATTCCATGATGATCCAGAAATCCATTCCATGATCCAGAAATACATTCCATGATCCAGAAATCCATTCCATGATCCAGAAATCCATCCCATGACCCGGAAATGCAGCCCAGGCCAAGCTTTAACCAGCGAGATCATTTCTTTCCTCACCCAACCATCAGGTGAACTTTCCTGAGTGGGAGTGTTTCCCCTCCATGCAGATCCATGGGATGAAACCCCCATGGAATACAGAAATCCCAGGAGCCTGTCCTGCCGTGCCCGTTGGTTTTGCTCCTGGGGCTGGAATGTGTCTGGGCTGTGCTCGGTGCCGAGCTGGAGCAGGAATTGTTTTGTGTCCCTGCTGTGTGAGGAGAGCTCAGCAGCGCTGAGTGTGGCACCCAGAGCAGCACTGGGACAGCCCAGAGCCGGGAAAACACAGCAGATCCAACCCCAGGCATCCCCACCAGTCCCAGAGAGCTTCCCCAAAAAAGGGACAGGGCTGGAGGCCTCCATGCTGTGGGACATTTGACCAGTTCAGCTTTTCCCACTGCTTATTTTCTGTTTATTCCTCAATTTCTCCCCCATTCCCCAGCTGGGATTTAGGGCCGTGCTCGGGGAGAGGCTGTGCAGCCTTTTATCCAAGGAAAGTTAGGGAAAACAGTGTGGGAAAGGCTCAGTCTTAACGTGAGGTGAAGGGAAGGCTCAGATTTGCTGAACTGAGTCATCCCAGGAATTGTTTTCCCCATGGCTGGCTCAGGGAAGCGGGTCTGGAGCGATCCGTTAAGGCCAGGACTGGGAGAAGGGTTTTAAACTAAAAAAGGGAAGATCCAGCCAGGATAAAAGGAAGATGAGAGTGGGGAGGGGCTGGGATGGAATTCCCAGAGAAGCTTTGGCTGCTCCTGGATTCCTGGAATTGTCCAAGGCCAGGTTGGACACAAACCATGGATAATTCTCCCCCTGAGAAACAGGGATTGCAGTTTGTGGCCAGCTCCAAATCTCTGCAGTTCTCTCTCGAAGAACAAAACCTTTGGAAAAACATTTTCCACTTCTCTTCGCTCCACGGAACGCCTCAAGGATTAACAAGTAATATCAGCTCTGCTGAAGAGCCTTCATCTGCTCCTGGAAAAGAGGGAACATCCAGGCAGCCCCTGGAAAAGAGGGAACATCCAAGCAGCCAAACGCTAAGTGAAAAAAATGAAATTTAATCCCAGCCGTGTCTGTTTGGAATCAAGAGCCCTCAGAGAAGGGGGAGGATGGAGGCGTGCCAAGGTGCTGACAAACAGCTGGATCCCATCTGCAGCTCTGCCCGGGATTTCTGTAGGAATTCTGCTGGAGGCAGGGCTGGGGAATGGTTTCCCTGCAGCAGCAGGTGGATCACAAAGCACAGGGGGCTTCAGCCAGGGGTAAACTGAGGCCGTGGATGCTGCAGGGTGGGAGCCAGCCAGGCCATTCCATGAGTCCATCCCTGAGTTCCGGCCTCCAAACAGCTCGTGCAGAATTCCCTGGATGTGTTCAACCCTGTCTGGGAGAGGGCAGAGCAGTGGAATCGGCGTGGCAAAGGAGGAAGCTGGAATTTGGATTTTGAATTTATGCAGGGACTCGCCTTCTAAAGGCTGCTCATTCCCTGTGGGTGCAGATCCTGTGAGTTTGGGAAGGATAGGAGAGGGATGGAGAACATTTCCAATGAGGAAAGGCTGGGAGAGCTGGGAATGTTCAGCCTGGAGGAGATAATTTTTTGGGGTGGCCTCGTTGGGGCCTTGAAGGGCCTGAAGGAGACGCCAGAAAGATGGAGAGAGAAAATTTCCAAGGAAATTGGAGGGACAGGACCCAGGGAATGGCTTCAAACTGAAAGGGAGCAGCTTCAGATGGGATTTTGGGAAGGAATCCCTCCCTGGGAAGTTGGGGAGGCCCTGGCACACATTCCAGGAGAAGCTGCAGCTGCCCCTCGAGGACTGGAAATTCCATTTGGGTTCTGAAGGAAATCCTCTCTGGGAACAACCACAGGACCCCAGAAACGGAATCCTGAGAGGAAAACCCTCCTGGAAAAGCTGCAGTAAATTCAGAGGCAGCATCAGGGCTGGAAGGGCAGCGAGGGTTGTTTGAGGGAGTGTCTGGAGAGCAAAAGCCAAAAGGGAAAGAAGACACGAGCCCAAATCCCGAGGGATCCGTGCGATCCCAAACAATTCCCGTTGTTTGTTGTTGGGCACATTCCCTTTGTCAGGAAAAACAACTTCAGTGAATTCCAAATCATTCTCCAGCTGAGGGATGCGGGGAACGGAGTCTTGAGTTTCAGGGGAAAAAAACAAAAAACAACTTTCAACAGCTGGAATGCTGCCGAAGGAATGCTGAAAATCCCTCAATCCCACGGTTAATTCCAGCCAGGTTGGGAGGTTTTGTCTCCTCTCTGTCCCGTTCATCCTCCCTCCAACACCTTCCCTGATCTTGGTGTGGGGTTGGGAAAGCCCTTCCATAAATCTCCCGAGATGTTGAGAAGCGGGAATCCTGGGGAGGATCCCAAAAAAACGAGGGGGACACGAGATGGAAAAATTGCAAAAAAAAAGGATTTGCTCTGAAAAAAAGGACTTGGGATTTTTCCAGTCAAAACTGGAACGTGCTTAAAATCCAGGATCATTCCAAATAAAGTCTTGTTTCCAGTAATTTTATGGGGCACTTTAAAAATCAGAAAAATTATTATTATTATTATTGTTGTTGTTGTTGTTGTTGTTGTTACTATTATTATTATTATTATTATTATTCCTTTAAGTTTGAAGTCAAGCTCTCCACTGCCTCTAAATCACTGAAATTCTGGGAATGTCAGCTCTGGGATTTCAATCAGACTGGATTCTCCTCATTGTCCCCAAATCCAGACATGGGGGGACACAGAGGGACACTGACGTCACATTTGGGAATTTAATGATCCCATTTCTTTTCAATCCCACAAATCCCATTTGGGGCTCCTTGGAGAATCGGATTAGAGAGACAAAACTGGGTTTTATTCTCTGCCCAGACAACTCTTTCACAGCAGGTAATAAACAACCTTATTTTTATGCTGTGATCGGATTAAAATCTGGATCAAATCAAATTCTGAGGGCATCTCCCGTCTCCAAACAGCTCGGATTCGTTTATGCCGTCTGAAATGATTCATTTCCTCAATAAAGTTCTTTTCCCTGGTAAATTCCATTTATTTGATACGTCTCCAGCTCCACTAGCCCTGTGCAGGGCAGGAGAAGCTTTTCCATCTTCCAGATTTCGGGAGATTCCATGAAATCTCTCTCTGGAGCAGAGGGAGGAGGTTTTGTCCTCGTTCTCAGGGTTTTGGACCCCAAAAAAATTCCAGCCAGCTCCCAACATTTCCTGTTGTGCTTTTCCCTGTCCTTGCTGTGTTTATATCCAGCCCAATCCATGGGGGAGATTTCCAAGAACCTGGAATTCATTAAAATCCGTATACAATCCTATAGAAATCGCTGCTCTGCACTCCAGAATTTTCCCTGGAAAATGTTCCTGGTGGCTTTTTCCACATTCTCTTTCTCCTCATCACACCAACTTCCCCAGGGATTTCTGGGAGCACCAGCTGCTCTTATTCCCACCTGGATCCCCTCAACGGTGAATTAAACCCAATCCACGTTTATTTTCTTCCCTCTTCCCGGACAGAACCAAACCTTGGAAAATTCCCTCGGAGGGGCAGAGCTTAAAGATCCTTCATTCCCTGAAAATCTGGGAGATTCCTGGTGCCACCACCAAGGGAAGAACCTCAGCTGGGAGGCCAGGAGCCAACCTGGACACGGCAAAAGGGTGGGAATCTCCAGAATGGGAAAGACCTGGATCTGTTGGAGCAGCTCCAGAGGAGGTCACGGAGCTGATCCGGGCTGGGAGAGCTGGGAATGTTCCCTGGAGAGGAGAGGGATCCAGGGAGAGCTCAGAGCCCCTGGAGGGGCTGCAGGAGAGCTGGAGAGGGGCTGGGGACAGGGATGGAGGGACAGCACACAGGGAATGGCTCCAGAGCAGGATTGGATGGGATACTGGGAAGGAGAGGAGAAGCTTTGGGGTGACCTCAGGGTGACCCTGCAGGACCTGGAGGAGCTGCAGGAAAAATGGAGAGAGACAATTCCCAAGGGATGGAGAGACAGGAGCCAGGGAATGGCTCCAGAGCAGGATTGGATGGGATCTTGGGAAGGAATTCCTGGCTGGGAGGGTGGGGAAGGGCTGGGCTGGAATTCCCAGAGCAGCTCCCCTGGATCCCTGGAGTGCCCCAGGCCAGGCTGGACACTGGGACAGAGGGAGCTGTCCCCGCTCATGGAATGATCCTTATGATCCCTTCCAACCCAGATTATTCCGGGATGTCACAGTATTCCCCTCTGCTCTTTTAATCCAAAATTTCTGATTTTCACGGCAAAACTCTCCCCAGCCAACCCACGGCAAATCCCTGGAAGAGCAGAGCGGGGACAGCGCTCCTGAGGGAAGCTCGGGAACATCCCAGCTGAGCCCAGCCAGGAATAACACTCTGATTTTTCCCAAAAGAGGGAAAAATTCTAATTCCGTAATTCCATTCTAAAATATTCGAAATTCGAAATTTGAAATTCTAAATTCTAAATAAATTCAATAAATTAAATATTCTAAATTCTAAATAAATAAATTCAATAAACTAAATATTCTAAATTCTAAAAGAAAAAAATAAGGAAAAAAAACTAAAAGAAGGAATTCCAGGATTCCAGGACTCTGGGCAGGTGGGGAGCTGTCGGGAAATAAGGAATCAAACGATTCCAAGCCAATTAAAAGCCAATTAATGTTAATTTCCTGGTACCATTAAGCAAACCCTGCTGAGCTCCAGGGGCATAATATTCCAAGGAGCAGGAATGTGACGAGATTCCCTTTCCTTGGTCCGAAACTCCTGAATTTTTCCTTCCTCTGCAGGAGGAGAGGTCCCAGGGCCGTGACCCCGGCTTCAGCTCGCCTCACACGACTCCTGCCCGGGGAAACAAAGGAAAGCTGGATGGATATCCCTGGATCAATATCCCTGGATCAATATCCATAGATTGATATCCCTGGATAGATATCCATGGATTGATATCCATAGATTGATATCCCTGGATCAATATCCATGGATCAATATCCGTAGATAGATATCCCTGGATCAATATCCATGGATTGATATCCATAGATTGATATCCATGGATAGATATCCATGGATTGATATCCATAGATTGATATCCCTGGATCAATATCTATGGATTGATATCCATGGATTGATATCCACAGATAGATATCCCTGGATAGATATCCATGGATCAATATCCATAAAATGGAATTTATGTTTTTTTCCCCATTGTTCCTTTCATCTTTCAATATCCATTTTCCTTTCTCAGCACACCCACAGTTTGTTTGTAAAGGCAAATACCTTTTTTTTTCCCGTTTATCCATCAGTGGAATCCTTCCCGTTGTTTCTTTTCTCTCTCAGTGCTGGTTTATCTCCCAGCAGCCGCAGAGAGGGTTTGGAAAAACACATCCCTGCTTCCTGTCCTGGCTCTCCCGGCCTCCTCTCCCTGTGCTCTCCGCAGGAAGGATGGAAAATCAGCCTCTCCCTGTGTGCAGCCCGCCACTCCACTCCGGGCCTCTCCCCGGCCAAACCGACACCATTCCACAAAACAAAAACAAAACAATCCCTCAGCCCAGCGTGTCCTAAACAGCACAAATATCCCCACCCTCTCCTTGGAGGCACGGGAGCACAAAAACACGGGAGAGGAGCTCGTGCTGCTGCTGGAATTCCCTGCCCGGCTCCTCCAGGGCAGCGGGAATGGGATCCACGGAGCCCTCGGGACCAGGAGCCAAAGCTGGGGACTGGGCACGGGGCTGGAGCTGAGAGCCCGGGGGAATCGCCAAAATCCGATTTTAGGAGCCAAACTGCAGATGTGGAGTTGGGATGCGGGATGTGGCCGGCAGCAGCAGCTGGCCAGATGTTCCACCAGCAGCTGCTGGAGCCGGGGCCGGGGCTGCTGGGCTCTGTCCATGGGGCAGCTGGGAATCCAGCTGGGGCAGGAGCCTTATCCCTGCCAGGACCCAGCCCTCGCAACTCCAGAGTGGATTTCCTGTGTCCATAAAAAATACAGCAGTGTTCCTTATCCCTGCCAGGACCCAGCCCTCACAAATCCAGGGAGCGATCCTCTGTCCATGGCCCAGCAGCTCAACCCAAATACAGCAGTGTTCCTCATCCTTTCCAGGACCCATCCCTCATAAATCCAGGGGGAATCCTCTGCTCATGGACCAACAGCTCAATCCAAACATAGCAGTGTTCCTTATCCCTTCCAGGACCCATCCCTCACAACTCCAGGGTGGATTTCCTCTGTTCATGGCCCAGCTGTTAAAATCCAGCATTCCCACCTTTCCCTTCAGCTCCTGCATTCCCACTTTTCCCTTCAGGAACTGCATTCCCACATTTCCCTTCAGGAACTGCATTCCCACCTTTCCTCCAGGAACTGCATTCCCACCTTTCCTTCAGCTCCTGCATTCCCACCTTTCCTCCAGGAGCTGCTGTTCCCGTGAGGAATTTCACAGATCCCAGGATTTTCCACCAGAATAACAACGGGCTTTGTTTGGATCCATGGATTTATTTCTTTCCCTATTTCTCTTCTCTCTGGGAGTGGGAAGGTGGGAGGGAATTCCTGGCCTGGTTTTAAAGGAGGCTCTGTGGAGGCTTTTGGAATTCCCAGCCCTCTGGAAAAGAAAACAGACAGAAAATTCCCTCCAGATATCCCAACAAACAAACAAGCAAACAAACAGGGGTTGTTTTTTTTTGGGAGCAAACTGCTCTGGAATGAAGGGAATGAGGTCACAACCCCTCTCCCAGTTTGGTTTTGTGGGATTTTTTTAGGAGAATGGAATATCCAGCCTGGGAAAGGGGCAGCTCAGTTTTTAGGGAGCGTTGGCTGGGGGAAATGCACCAGGAGGAATTTCACCCAGGATTTGGGAAGGGAGGCTTGGAACCCTGACCAGAAAAATCAGGGAATATCCTGAGCTGGAAGGATCCACAAGGATCATCCCATCCTGTCCCCAAAAATCCCATCCTGTGCCTGGGAGCCTCGTCCAAACCCTCCTGGAATTTGGGAATTCCTCCTTGGGAATGTTCCCATTCCCTGGGGAGCCTGTGCAGTGCCTCAGGGGGAAGAACCTGCCCCTGGAAATTCCAAAGCACGAAGGCCCACAATTCCCAAAAACCCCACAACTGCACAGCTTAAAATCCAGAACTGTAATTCCCAAAAACCCTTCGACTGCACAACAAAAAAAAATCCAGAATTGTAATCCCAAAAAACCTACAATTACACAATTAAAAGTCTAAAATTGTAATTCCCAAAACCCAACAAAACACACGACAAAAAGTCCAGAATTTCAATTCCACAAACCCTACAAATGCACAACAAAAAATCCTGAATTGCAATTCCCACAAACCCTACAAATACACAACTTAAAACCCGGAATTGCAATTCCTAAAACCCCACAACTGCACAACTAAAAATCCAGAATTGTAATTCCAAAAAACCCTACAACCACACAAATAAAATATCCAGAATTGCCATTCCCAAAAACCCTGTAACAACACAAGCAAAAATCCAGAATTGCAATTCCCAAAACCCCTACAACTGCACAACAAAGAAATCCAGAATTGCCATCCCCAAAAACCCTACAAGTACACAATTAAAAATCCAGAATCACAATTCCCACAAATCCTACAACTGCACAGCTTAAAAAACCCTGAAATGCCATTCCAAAAAAACTTTCAACTACACAAGAAAAAAAATCCGGAATTGCAATTCCCAAAATCCCTACCAGTTACAACAAAAAATCCAGAATTGCAATTCCCACAAAGCATTCAACCACACAACAGAAAATCCAGAATTTTGATTTGAATTCCCACAAACCCTACAAGTCCACAACAGAAAATCCAGAATTGTAATTCCTAAAATCCCAACAACTGCCCAACTAAACACCCAGAACTGCAATTCCCAAAATCCCTACAAGTACACAAAAAAAAAATCCAGAATCCAGGGAAGCTGAAGGTTTCCTGTGCCTCTTCCTAAAGGAAAGAGTGAAAAAAGAAGGAATTTCCAGGGGGTTTGGAAACTGATCTTTTCTTTCTCTTCCCTCTTCCTAAATTTGGTGGAATTGGAAGAGAATTCCTTGGCTCTGCTGCTGTTCTAGGTAATTTTATTAATTTGAAACACAAATCAAATTATTGCCTCCGGGATAAATCCCAGCCCTGCTCTGTCCCAGGAATGGGAATCCTCTGGATCATCAGGGAAATGTCATAAAATATAACATATATAAATTTATAAAATATCTCTCTATCCCAGACCTTCTCCAGGAAGAACAATCCCAGATCCCTCCAGCATCTGCTGCTCCAGCCACCCTGGTGTCCCTGCACTGGGCTCCCTGCAGAATTCCCATGGTTTTCCTCTCCTGGGAAGCCCCAGTGCTGATCCATCATCCCCTCCATTTCCAGCAGGATCCCTCCTTCTTTTCCATAAATCCCTTTTCCAGCTCACCTGGCAAGGCTATGGGGCTGGGGATCCTAAATAATGGGAATTACTCCTTCCAATCCTTTTCCTCAGCAGTTTCCCATAATTGACCCCTCAGTAATCCCTTCCTTCCTTCCGCCACTTCCTTCCACCACTTCCTTCCGCCACTTCCTTCCTTCCACCACTTCCTTCCTTCCGCCACTTCCTTCCGCCACTTCCTTCCTTCTGCCACTTCCTTCCTTCCACCACTTCCTTCCTTCCGCCACTTCCTTCCTTCCTTCCGCCACTTCCTTCCGCCACTTCCTTCCTTCCGCCACTTCCTTCTTCCTTCCCTTTTTTAAGGCCCTGTCTTGCACTCTTCCCTCTCCCCAATTCCTTCCTCTGTCTTCCATGAGCAACATTCCTGGGAAATCCTGCAATTCCACTGCCTGGCTCCTGAAATATTTAAGGATGGAGCTTGGGCAGCCAGCTGGAAATCCTCTGCTGCATTGGAGTTGGTAGAAACCAACCCGACCCCTGTTCCAGCCTGGGATTTCCCTCCTTTATCCCTGCTTTTAGTGCCCCCTGCTCCCAAGATGATCTTTTTGGGATACACCGCCCGGGAAGGGCCTTCCCAGGAATATCCATGCATGGATCCAGACCCAGCTGCCTCTCAGCTCTCCTGCTTGTGAGGGCAGGGCCACAGAAGTGCCTCTGAAAGGGGGCTGGGTCTGTGGGATTCCTTTGGGAATACCCTCGAGGCATCCCGGGATTCATCCCCCCCACGGAACAGAGCCGGCGGGTTGTTCCCAGTGTCCCAGCCAGATGGGACACACATTTCGGGAATCCAGATTTAAAGGCTCCATGGAATTCCTTCGTTTGTTTTCTTCCCAGAGTGGGGAGATAATTTAATGACCCAGCCTTTAATTAGTGCCACAATTAACGAGGTTTAGGAGCTGCGGCGCGAGGACGTTCCCTGGAGCTCCTGCAATCCCTTTCAAGTCCCATTGCTTCATCCAGGCCTTGGAAATTCCCAGGGCTCTGCTCCCCGAGCTGCACGAAGCCTCTGGAGCGGGTCCCACCCATTCCAGAGGGTCTCCAGGCTGGGAATTCTTCTCCTGGATTTCTTCTCCATCGGTGGGAAGAGCCTGGAGTGGAGGTGAAGGTATGGACGCAGCTGGGACAGCAAGGAAAAACCCTTGGTGGATTTTTTCTGGAATCTTGGAGGAGCACATCCAGCTCAGGGCAGGACAGAGAGACCCCGAGCTGGGACAGGGCAGAACTTCTGTGGGGAATTCCCATGGGACTGGAGTTTAATTCACAATTCCCACAGTTTCCATCCCAAGGACGTGGTGAAACAAAGGCAAACCTCTTCACTCACACAGGTCAAACCAGAGGGACATCCAGGAGAAATCCCGCCTTTCAGAAGGAATAACATGAATATCATTACAAAAATCGTGTTTATCACACTTTCCTGGGAAAGAACATCAGAAAACCAAGACACCAGGCCTGAAACCAGCAGGAGCTCTGAGGGTTCAGCCCTTGGTCCAACCCCACAGTAGCCTGGTTGCATCCTCCCTCCTCCCTCCTGGAATCCTCCTGGGTGGGATTCACCGGCAGCTCCAGCCTCTCCCACTCTGCATCCCAGCAGGACAACGGGAGTGAGGCAGAGATTTTTAAATTTCACTTGAGTTGGCAAAATGAATTAAGCATCTAAATTTTAGCTGGTAGAATTACGTGTTGAATTTTAACCTTTTTACTTAAAAAAACCCAACAAAACCCTCTGCCATGGTACAAAGGGCACAGGAAAATGCAATTTTCTGGAGCTTCTTGCATAAAGAACGATACTGGGAGAACAAAGGATGCAAAGAACCTGGATAAGAGAGCTGCTGTCTGCAATCTCATCAAGTCTGGCAGATTTACTCAGAGAAGCACCAAGTGCACAGCGCAGAGGAGAAAATTCAGAAGTTCACCCATGAGGAAGACCACAATCTTCAGCCTCAGAGACCACCAAAGACCCCTGTGCGACCACGGGGCCAGAAGGGCGGAGATCGAATTACCATGGGAAGCGAGGACAGGCGTGGCCAGGGGATGAATATGCATGGAAAAGCTGGAATATGCACGGCAAAGCTGGGATATGCATGGAGCACCTTTGTGAGTAAAGATGTGGGTCAGAGCGAGACAGAGAATGATCCTGCTTGCTCGTTTTGTCACTTTATGAAATTTTAGACACCGGCTTCAACGCGCTCATCTCACAGCTTTATCCATTTCCGAGAGTGGAGGAGCCTTCATTCCGCAGGTCAGGAGAGGAGCTGCTGGGTGGTCCCTCCTGAAGCTGAGGTTCTTTGGGAAAGCAGAGCCTGCAGGGAGCTGCCGTGGTGAACAGCTGGATCCAGCTGGATGGCAGCTGGATTGATGCTCCCGCTGGGTGAGATCTATCCCAGCGGTGGGAATGGTGAGGGTCAGGAAAAGGCACAGCTGGCGTACGCTCCAAGGAGGAGGAGGAGGGAAGGAGCAGCACTGGAATTCCCGGGAGAGCAGGCACCTCTCTCCCTGGATTGCAGCCTCTGCCTCACGGCTGGGCCCGGAGCTCCAAATCTCAGCTGCATCCCAAATTCCGGAGCTCCAGGAGCTCCTCGGGGTTGGTGGGAGGTTTGTGCAGGGCAGGAGCTGCCCTGGATGATCCCTGTGGGTCAGCTGAGGATTTTCCAGGATTCCCCAGCTCTCCAAGGCCGGGAATGAGGTGGGGTTTCCATGGGCAGCTCCGTCCTGTCTTACCCGGGTGATGAACCCTCCGTGGGGATGAAGAGTTTAATGCAGGGATGGAAATTGCAGGATGGAATTCCCTCTTTCCCAGGCTGCTCCCTGCTCTGCACAGGCACCCCTGGCGGGAAAAGGGGATGAAATTCAGGATTTCCCAGGATTTTGGGTGGTGCTGGGAGTTCTGCACACTTGGAATGCCACACCCTGGTTTGTATCTCACCTGGTCACACCAGGTGCCCTCAAATCCGAGCTGGGCCTGGCTCCTGATGTGCCCAAATTCCACCTAATCCCATGGCACAAGGCTCCTGTCCCTCCAAGAGGAATAACAATGCACCAAAACCTCTCCCAACCCATCCAGCTCCATCCATCCCACGCCCTTCCCTGCTCCCTGCCCTGCACAGGCACCCCTGGCGGGAAAAGAGGATGAAATTCAGGATTTCCCAGGATTTTGGGTGGTGCTGGGAGCTCTGCTCGCTTGGAATGCCACACCCTGGTTTGTATCTCACCTGGTCACACCAGGTGCCCTCAAATCCGAGCTGGGCCTGGCTCCTGATGTGCCCAAATTCCACCTAATCCCATGGCACAAGGCTCCTGTCCCTCCAAGAGGAATAACAATGCACCAAAACCTCTCCCAACCCATCCAGCTCCATCCATCCCACGCCCTTCCCTGCTCCCTGCCCTGCACAGGCACCCCTGGCGGGAAAAGAGGATGAAATTCAGGATTTCCCAGGATTTTGGGTGGTGCTGGGAGTTCTGCACACTTGGAATGCCACACCCTGGTTTGTATCTCACCTGGTCACACCAGGTGCCCTCAAATCCGAGCTGGGCCTGGCTCCTGATGTGCCCAAATTCCACCTAATCCCATGGCACAAGGCTCCTGTCCCTCCAAGAGGAATAACAATGCACCAAAACCTCTCCCAACCCATCCAGCTCCATCCATCCCACGCCCTTCCCTGCTCCCTGCCCTGCACAGGCACCCCTGGCGGGAAAAGAGGATGAAATTCAGGATTTCCCAGGATTTTGGGTGGTGCTGGGAGTTCTGCACACTTGGAATGCCACACCCTGGTTTGTATCTCACCTGGTCACACCAGGTGCCCTCAAATCCGAGCTGGGCCTGGCTCCTGATGTGCCCAAATTCCACCTAATCCCATGGCACAAGGCTCCTGTCCCTCCAAGAGGAATAACAATGCACCAAAACCTCTCCCAACCCATCCAGCTCCATCCATCCCACGCCCTTCCCTGCTCCCTGCCCTGCACAGGCACCCCTGGCGGGAAAAGAGGATGAAATTCAGGATTTCCCAGGATTTTGGGTGGTGCTGGGAGTTCTGCACACTTGGAATGCCACACCCTGGTTTGTATCTCACCTGGTCACACCAGGTGCCCTCAAATCCGAGCTGGGCCTGGCTCCTGATGTGCCCAAATTCCACCTAATCCCATGGCACAAGGCTCCTGTCCCTCCAAGAGGAATAACAATGCACCAAAACCTCTCCCAACCCATCCAGCTCCATCCATCCCACGCCCTTCCCTGCTCCCTGCCCTGCACAGGCACCCCTGGCGGGAAAAGAGGATGAAATTCAGGATTTCCCAGGATTTTGGGTGGTGCTGGGAGTTCTGCACACTTGGAATGCCACACCCTGGTTTGTATCTCACCTGGTCACACCAGGTGCCCTCAAATCCGAGCTGGGCCTGGCTCCTGATGTGCCCAAATTCCACCTAATCCCATGGCACAAGGCTCCTGTCCCTCCAAGAGGAATAACAATGCACCAAAACCTCTCCCAACCCATCCAGCTCCATCCATCCCACGCCCTTCCCTGCTCCCTGCCCTGCACAGGCACCCCTGGCGGGAAAAGAGGATGAAATTCAGGATTTCCCAGGATTTTGGGTGGTGCTGGGAGTTCTGCACACTTGGAATGCCACACCCTGGTTTGTATCTCACCTGGTCACACCAGGTGCCCTCAAATCCGAGCTGGGCCTGGCTCCTGATGTGCCCAAATTCCACCTAATCCCATGGCACAAGGCTCCTGTCCCTCCAAGAGGAATAACAATGCACCAAAACCTCTCCCAACCCATCCAGCTCCATCCATCCCACGCCCTTCCCTGCTCCCTGCCCTGCACAGGCACCCCTGGCGGGAAAAGAGGATGAAATTCAGGATTTCCCAGGATTTTGGGTGGTGCTGGGAGTTCTGCACACTTGGAATGCCACACCCTGGTTTGTATCTCACCTGGTCACACCAGGTGCCCTCAAATCCGAGCTGNTGCTCGCTTGGAATGCCACACCCTGGTTTGTATCTCACCTGGTCACACCAGGTGCCCTCAAATCCGAGCTGGGCCTGGCTCCTGATGTGCCCAAATTCCAAGCTCCTGTTTTTCCAAGAGGAATAACGATCCACTAAACCTCTCCCAACCCATCCAGCTCCACCCATCCCGTGCCCTTCCCTGCTTGTTACTCCCTGGATTTCTTTGCTTATCCTTCCCCTGTGCTCCCTGTCTCCCCTCCATGATCCCTCCCTGCTCCCCAATCCAGCTGGGAAGTGAGAGGAGCCCATTCCGTTTAGGGATTTTAATTCATTGTGGGACAGCTGGGAATGCCATGGAGGGAGAGGATTCCCAGAGTTCCCTCTTCTTTCCTTTCACTCCGCCTGGGAGCCACCCATGTGGATTTTAAGGCTCTGCTCTGCAAGCTCTCTGACCCCCATCCCATGGGAATGCTGTTCCCTCTCTCACAGAGGGAAATAATTGAAACAGAGGAGGGGAAAAAAAAAAAACAAACAGGGAATAAAGACTGGAGGGAGAACTCTGGAGTCTCCCAGGGATTCTCTGGAAAACAGGCAGCCCCCTCCAGGCTTGGATTGCATCCCAGCCTCGGGAGGTGCCACCCAGCAGGCCGGGGGTCCGGGGAGGGGCTGGGAGCTTTGCTCTGGGATAACGGGAACGGGGCAGCCCCGGGATGGGGGGGATCGGGTGGGATTTGAGGGCAGGGAAAGCAGGAGAGAGGGGAAATCGTGCCTGGGGTCCTTAGCCGAGCCAGCCTCACGGGCTCATTAACATATCGTTTGCATATTTGCGCATTTATTAATTATTATTTATTATCATGTCCAGCCTGCGCTGGGGCTGATGCAGGGAATTCCTTGGGCTGCTCAACATCCAGGGACACCGGGATGAGGTTGGGATATCCCACCCCTGGATCTCCCCTGGACCCTCTCCCTGATACACGGAAAAATTCACTCCACAACCCGGGAGAAGCAATCCAGGCATGCTGGAATTCCTTCCAGGCATGGAATGCCGGAGCCATAAATGTTTTTACAGCTCCAAACATCGAACGACTCCAAGGGGGAAGAGCCCATGGGATCTTCTGGGCAGACCCAAACGAGTGGATAATCGACTTCAGGGGGAACACAGGGTCAAAGGAAGGGATGGGGGAGTGGAGCCTGGAAAAACAGATCCCAAAAAAACCACGGAGGAGTCAGGGCAGAGCACACCAAGGCACCACAGGGAGGGAAGGAGCCTTTCCAGCACACCCTATCCCATGGAAGCGATGGCTCCGTGTGAAATCATCCCTTCAGATCCTGGGAACTGGATTTTTCCCAATCCCTGTGGGTTCAAGGCATTAATCCTTGGAGAATCTTTGGGTTTTCCTTGGGTTTTCCTGGTGATGGCACCTTGGAACGCACCCACCTGAAAGGGATCCTCCAGCACCCACCAGCATCCAGTCCTTGGTCTGGGAATTCCTGTCCCTCCTGCCTCTCCCGTTGGGAATTCTAGCTTCCCCACCTGCTGCACAAGGCTTTCCTCTTCTCCAGGAATCTCAGAAATCAAATCTAAACTCCAGGAAAACGGTGGCGTTTCACCTTTGCAGAACTCTCTCATTTTTAACCAGTTAAACAACAATTCCTGGGGATTTTCTGGAGCAGGAATCACCTCGAAACCGCAGAGCTGCGGGCAGCTGGATTCTCTGTTAGCTATTAATCCCGGCTTTTGAGTTTTCCCAGGAAGGGTGGGGATAGGAATGCTGTGTTTACCAGCCCTGCTCACCTCCCACATTCCCCACAATCCCAAAGGCAGTCAGAGCCCTCCAGCAGGTGCCTGTTCCCGTTTTCCAGACCCTCAGCAGGGAAAGAATCAACTCAAACCTCCTGAGTGCCACCTGGGACACAGCCGGCTGCTTCCCATGCCAGGGAGATCCTGGATGCCCCCCATTCCAGCAGGAAGGGTGTGGGACAAAGAATATTCCATTGATGCCTCCTGGGGCAGAGCCCAGCCAGAGCCAAGGATAAATCCAGGATTGATGGAAATCCCTGGACACAACCTGGGCAGTGCCCACCCCCAGGGAACCCAAAATGGGCACAGGATGGAGCCCAATGGGCCACCAGGTCCCAGCCTTGGATCAGTTCTGCTCCAGCAGCACTTTGGGGTTCATGGCCCAATTCCAGCTCCAGGGGATGCAGCTCCACCCTCCTGGGCATTCCTTGGCCTCCAGGGAAGGCTTGGATTGGCCCAAGAAGAATTCCAACAGCACTCATTGCAATGGGGAGAAAAAAGCATTTCTAACTCAAATTTCTGTTGATTTTTGTATTGGTTGTGTCATTCCATGATGATCCAGAAGTGCATTCCATGACCTGGAAATACATTCCGTGATCCAGAAATGCAGCCCAGGAATACATTCCGTGATCCAGAAATACATTCCATGATCCAGAAGGGTATTCCATGATCTGGAAATACAGCCCAGGGTGAGCTTTAACCAGCGAGATCATTTCTGTTGTTTCCACAAGAACTTTCCTGAATGGGAGTGTTTCCACCTCCATGCAGATCCATGGAATAAAATAAACCAAATAAATAAAAAAATCCCACAGAACCTTATTTTTCCAATCAAAATTGCCTTTTACTTCACCAAAATAAACTTCACAAGTGAAATCTCATCGGCACAGCTGGAAACCAGAAAAAAATCGGGAAAAAGCAGAGAAAAAACGAGAGGCTCTGAGTGACAAGCCGAAACGTTCCAGCATCTTTTCCAAAGGGGAATGTTTCATCCCCGTTTGAAGGAGTTCCAGCCAGGTCTGCTCCTCCCTCATCCGTGTGTTCCCTGTGGAATTAGAGCCGTGCCAGCGCTCCTCGGCTCCCAACATCTGCTCCCAGCTGCGTCAAGGAGCTGCTCAGACTCATCCCTCCGGAAACCAATCCCGGCTTTTCCTGGCTCCCAGTGGTGCCAGCTGGGAAGCAGAACCGGTGGCAGAGGCGCTGGATGGGGAGGAGAAGCTCTGATGTCCCACTCAGCCTTTCCCTGAGAGGTTGGGAAAGTTCCTTGGAATTTGGAAGAGGTGGAACAGGTGAGGTCTTGTTGACCCACCGGAGCTGCCCTAGGGAATAATTTGTCCAGGGTGGTGTTCCAGCCTTCCCAGACCTTCCCTCTCGGATAACACCGAGTTTTTGGAAGATGCAACAACCGGGAGAGGAATTTTGTGTTTCCTTCGCTATCAAATCAGTCGAGGTTGCTCCAACAGAAAGAGGAGAGGTTTTGGTGGGATATTGGGATGGAATTCTTGGCTGGGAGGCTGGGGAGGGGCTGGGCTGGAATTCCCAGAGCAGCTGTGGAATCTGGATCCCTGGCAGTGTCCAAGGCCAGGCTGGACAGGGCTTGGATCAGCCTGGAATAATGGAAGTGGACAAATCCTAGCCCAGAACTGGAGCACACCAGGATCATCCCAGGATGGATCCAGCTCCGAATGGTCAGGTGGCAGTGGCACCATTCCCACAGAAACAAGCAGGAAATCCAGGATTTATCAATTTTGGATGAGGTTATCCTTGATTACATTTCTCTAAAAACTTCCCAGCGGGGCCGGCACCGTCCAGAACATCCGTCTCCTCCATATCCAACTTCAACAAGGATGGATCCTCCCAATTTCCGTGATCCACGGGCCCGGCAGCGCAGGGAGAATCCAGGAGCACTCAGGAAAACCATCCCTGTGCTCTGTGGTGTAGACATTCCTCCCCTCTGGCATTTGGGAGCAGGAGGGGGCGTCGAGACGGGGAAAGCGGCGCAAACCCCAAATCCCGCTCCGGCCTCCCGGGATCTCACGCAGGAACCCGTCAGCAGCCAGGGATATCGCTCCCACTCACTCATCACCTCCCAGCCCTGCCAGGAGCAGGGAGCACATCTTGCCTCCACATTTTCTGCTGGAGTCAGGCAACGGCACATCCCAGCCCAGATGTGCCTCCAGGAATTCCAACCCGCCGAGCTCTCGCCGCCCGGGCCTGCGCCCAGATCCAGATTCCTCGCCTTATTTTAGGATTGGGATGGAAGCGCATCCAAGATCAGAGGCACCAGGTCCAGAACTGAGGTTTTTTTCCCCCATTCCAGCAGTTCCTGGCGCTTGGTGAGGTCTTTCCCACAGATGGTGCAGGAGCAATCCCATCCCAAATTCTGGGCCGTAAAAACAAGGGATAGGGATGAGTGGGAAGCGCAGCCAGGTGCCAGGGATGCAGGGGTTGGGATGGACCTTCCAGCCTTGTCCCGTTCGCTCCTCACCCAAATCCAAGCAGGAAAACCCAACCAAAGGAGTTTCAAACCCTGCTGGCAACTCTTGGGAAACCTCCAGTGGGAATATTTCAAGTTCCTTTTCCACTTAGGGTTTTTTTTTGTGTGTCTTTCCTTTGCTTTCTGTTGGAGGATCCCACCTGGATTTTTGGGTTCATCCTGTTTTCTGCCAGAGTTTGTCCACAGGGCTTCAGACAAGACTTTGAGCCCTTTTTTTTTTAAAATTCCAGGGACCTAAAAAAAGTAAATTTTTGGAAATTAGGGGTTTCCAGCTGGATTTATTTAACTTCCACAGTGGGGAAAGCAGCTCCCATGGGATCAGCCCCCCCAGTGGGGTTTGGCTCCTGGCCTTGGCCCAAGGGAAAGGTTTTTTTCCTAATTTTCCTAATTTTCCAAATCTCCTCTCGCTGGAGATTTGGGAATTAAAGCCCAGAGAAGGATTTGGCTTTTTCCCAGGTGGATCACGAATCTAAATCACCTTTAAAGGTCCCTTCCAAGCCAAACCATTCCATGATTCTGGACCTTTGGAAGGAGGATGGGGAGTCAGGAACGTCCCTCTCTCACCAGGAGTAGGAGCTCCCAACCAGCCAAGGTGCAAAATCCCAGGAAATCCAACAAACCCTGCTGCTGGAGACCAACCAGGATCGTTCCTGCAGCATCTTTTACCTCCAAGTCTGGACCTTCTCCATTCCTCTGCTGCTCTGGACACCAAAGGGATGATCCCATTGCCCCATTCCCGATTTACGGAGCCCTGGCCACCAGCCACGGAAGCACAACTGGGCCTGATCCCAAAATATCCCTCTGGCAGCTCCCACTTGATCCTTCATGGATGCTGAGCAGATGCCTCCATGGCTTTGAACCCAGAGATCCCCAATAACGGAGCAGAGCCGGGCGGGAAGCCGGAATTCCCGCGTGGAATGACGGAAGTGGAAACAACGGCTGAAGGAAAATGTTTTAGGGATCCCACGAGGCTGGAAATCAAAGAGGCCTCTGGGGTCTCTTCTCCTGACACGGGAGAAGTCGGAGTTGGCACGAATCTGCAGCAGGAAAATCATAAAAAATTATCATTAAAAAATCATAAAAATTCATAAAAAGCAACAATTCCAGCGGGTGTGGAAGCGGTTGACTCTTTTGGGGTTTTGGTTTTTTTGGGTTTTTGGGGTTGGTTGGGTTTTGGGGGTTCTTTTGAGGGGTGTTTTGACTTTTTTGGAGGGTTTTTTTTTCTGTTGTTGTTTGGGGGCTTGGGGGGATTTTTTGGTTTGGTTTGTGTTGGGTTTTAATTTCTTTTTGGATTTTTTTTTTTTTGTTTTATTTTCTTTAGTTGTTTGTTTGGTTTGGTTTGGTTTGATTTGGTTTGGTTTTTGCACTTGGCTGATTTGGTTTCTGTTTCGTGGGGTCCCGTCCATCCCAGAGACAAATCCACAGCAGGGAAGCCTCTCCCAGCTCCACCATTCCCAATCCCTGCTTCCCAAACCAGCACCCCGGCTCTGCCAGACATTTTTCCGGATTTCTGGGAGCATCCTCACCCTGACACTGCTGGATTTGCAGAGCATCACAGGCGGTGGCCCCTGGAAGGGGCTGGAAAATCCCGCAGGAATCCCAAGGGTCCGTGAGGATTTCAGGATCGTATTCCAGCCGGGAATCGATGCCCTCGGCTCCCGTGTCCATCCCCAGCCCGGCTCGGGTTACAAACCCGCTCTCGTCTTTCCAGGCAGGAAAATTGATCTCCCTTCCCAGCCCTGTCCGGCTGGATTAACCCCTGAGGTGCCCTGGGAATGCTGGAGCAGGGAAAAGCACCCCGGACTTGGGAAGGTGGACGCGGAAATCACGGAGAAAAGGAGAATTTCTTGGACCTCCTGAGTTCCTGGGAAGCCAAAGCAGCTCCTTCTCTGCTGGGATTTCACGCTGGGGAAGCCCTTGAAATCCCAGCTCTCAAAATCTCTCATGTCTGGGCTGATTTTACAGCCTTTGCCGTTGTCCCTGTGTTTTTCCAGCCTTTGCACCCTGTGATTCTTCCCTTTTCTCTTTATTTTCCCATTCTTTTCTCTCTGTGTTTCCCTCTTTTCTCCTCTGCTTTTCCCAGCCTTTTCCCTCTCAGTTTCTCCCTTTTTCCCCTTTTTTTCCATTCTTTTCTCTCTCAGTTTCTCCCTTTTTCCCTCTGCTTTTCCCAGCCTTTTCTCTCTCAGTTTCTCCCTTTTTCCCTTTTTTTTCCATTCTTTCCTCTCCCAGTTTCATCCTTTTTCCCTCTGTTTTTCCAGCCTTCGCTCCCCATGATTCTCCCTTTTTCCCTTTGCTTTTCCATTCTTTTCTCTCTCAGTTTCTCCCTTTTTCCATTTGGTTTCCCAGCCTTTCCTCCCTGAATTTCTCCCTTTCCCCCTCTATTTTTCCAGCCTTTTCTCCCCCTATTTCTCCCTTTTCCCTGAGTTTCTCTCCCTGCCACGAGCCCCAGTCCTGCCCCCGTTGGGTTTCATCATGTTGGAGAAGGACACGTGGATACAGAGCCATTCCAGGACAATTCCTCTTTTCTTTATCTGGAATTTTCCCTTCCCAGGCAGGCCACGGTGTCTTTGCCATCCCNTAAATAAAAATAAATAAGCATATATAAATAATTTAAAAATTAAAATATATTTTTACAATAATATAAAAATAAAATTTAAAATATAAAAATTAAAAATATTTTAAAAATAGAATAATAATATTTATATTAAAAATAATATTTCATTATGCTTATCAGAACTGATAAGGGATTGAGTGCTCTGAGGGCTTTGGTGCTTCCATGACCAATAAAGAATTTCTCTTTCCCAATAAATTGCAGCTCCCTAAATGCACAGGGCCCGGTGGGAATATCTGGGATTTTGGAGCATTCTCTAGAGATAATTGGTTTAAAATCAGGGAAGGGCCATGGAAACACTGGAGAAACTGGAAAAGGTGGAAGGGTTCGGGAAGAGCTCCGAGTTCTCTCCTGGGTGAAGAGAGAAAACTGGGAAAGGGAAAAATCACAGCTGGAACTTGGGAATCTCGGCTAAGTGATGGAATTCTGTAATTGGGTGGGAAGGGACCTTTGGGATCATCCCATTCCATGGCAGGGACACCTCCCACTGTCCCAGGGGCTCCAGTCGGGCCTGGGGCATTCCAGGGATCCAGGGGCAGCCCCAAATCTCTGGGAATTCCATCCCAGCCAGGAATCCATTCCCAAAATCCCACCAGCCCTGCCCTCTGTCCATTCCTCACCTCCTAAAATGATTCCAAGGGAAGAGCCAGGACCGAGGCTCCAAATCCACCCACGCCAGGAAAATGGGAGCAGCCAGGGAAACTGAGGCAGCTGGAAAAGAAAGGACCCAGGGATTCATCCCAGGGATCCAAACACCACCAGAGGGATCACTGGAAAATCCTGGCAGCTTCCCACAGGGACTGATGCTGTCCAGAACATTCCTATGAAAATGAAATCCCTGGGATTTATCTGATTTATGTAATTGATCTAATTATGTATTAATAAATATTTTAAAAATTAATTTAATTAAATTTTTAAAAATAAAAATTTATATAATCCCTGGTTTAGGCAAGNTCTGTGTTTCCCTCTTTTCTCCTCTGCTTTTCCCAGCCTTTTCCCTCTCAGTTTCTCCCTTTTTCCCCTTTTTTTCCATTCTTTTCTCTCTCAGTTTCTCCCTTTTTCCCTCTGCTTTTCCCAGCCTTTTCTCTCTCAGTTTCTCCCTTTTTCCCTTTTTTTTCCATTCTTTCCTCTCCCAGTTTCATCCTTTTTCCCTCTGTTTTTCCAGCCTTCGCTCCCCATGATTCTCCCTTTTTCCCTTTGCTTTTCCATTCTTTTCTCTCTCAGTTTCTCCCTTTTTCCATTTGGTTTCCCAGCCTTTCCTCCCTGAATTTCTCCCTTTCCCCCTCTATTTTTCCAGCCTTTTCTCCCCCTATTTCTCCCTTTTCCCTGAGTTTCTCTCCCTGCCACGAGCCCCAGTCCTGCCCCCGTTGGGTTTCATCATGTTGGAGAAGGACACGTGGATACAGAGCCATTCCAGGACAATTCCTCTTTTCTTTATCTGGAATTTTCCCTTCCCAGGCAGGCCACGGTGTCTTTGCCATCCCAGATCCCGGGTTTGGAATCTCCCAATCCCAAATAAAAGCAGCTCTGGTGTTTTTCCACCCGATTCCCGGTGGGAAACCTTTGTCCCTCATTGTCCTCACAATTTCCCAGTTGCTCCAAAATTTATCCGTGGCCGATTTTCCCTTTTCCTGCGAGAAACAAGGAATATTTTTACAGGAATGAGAGGATTTTCAAGGTTTATCCCTGAAGTCTCTCCCATCCTCAGGGAGAAGAGACATCCATGGAGTCTGGAGGAAGCAATAATTTCATCCAGAGCCATAAATTATTCCAAAGGAAGCTCTGGAAAATAACTGAGCCTCCTTCACTGCAGAAGGGGAGAAAATAAAATTTGGGAATCAGGCTGGGAAGGATTTTATTAATAATAAACCCTGGATGTGATGGAAAAGCCAACCCCAAGAAACAACAAATTCCCCAACTCTCATTCCCACTCCCTGCTGCTTCCCAGCTTTTGTCCTCATTTCCCAAGGGATTAAAATAATCAGACACGAGGCGCCTGTTATCACCTGCTTTTATTGCATATTTTTAATAAATAATAAAATAATAAATAAATAAATAAATAAAATAGATATATANATTCCCAAAATCCCACCAGCCCTGCCCTCTGTCCATTCCTCACCTCCTAAAATGATTCCAAGGGAAGAGCCAGGACCGAGGCTCCAAATCCACCCACGCCAGGAAAATGGGAGCAGCCAGGGAAACTGAGGCAGCTGGAAAAGAAAGGACCCAGGGATTCATCCCAGGGATCCAAACACCACCAGAGGGATCACTGGAAAATCCTGGCAGCTTCCCACAGGGACTGATGCTGTCCAGAACATTCCTATGAAAATGAAATCCCTGGGATTTATCTGATTTATGTAATTGATCTAATTATGTATTAATAAATATTTTAAAAATTAATTTAATTAAATTTTTAAAAATAAAAATTTATATAATCCCTGGTTTAGGCAAGGGCGGGAAGATGGAATCCCAACTCCAACCCAATCCTGTATTGATTTATTGGAATCGTGGTATTGATTTATTGGAATTATGGTATTGATTTCATGGAATCGTGGTATTGATTTACTGGAATCATGGTGTTGATTTATTGGAATTGTAGTGTTGATTTATTGGAATCACAGTATTGATTTATTGGAATCGTGCTGTTGATTTCTGGGAATCATGGTCTTGATTTATTGGAATCATGGCACTGATTTTTTGGAATCGTGGTCTTGATTTATTGGAATTGTGGTATTGATTTCATGGAATCATAGTATTGATTTACTGGAATCATGGTATTGATTTCATGGAATCATGGTCTTGATTTATTGGAATCGTGGTATTGATTTCTTGGAATCACAGTATTGATTTTCTGGAATTCCCAGAGCAGCCGTGGCTGCCCCTGGATCCCTGGCAGTGTCCCAGGCCAGGCTGGATTTGGTTTGGAGCCCCTGGGATGCTGGGAGGTGTCCCCACCATGGCAGGGGTGGCACTGGATGGTTCTTAAAGTTCCTTCCAAATATTCCACGATTTTATCCTGTAGGAATTCTGCTGCCCAAAGAGCAGAGCACGGCCTCCTCCTCCTCCAGCACATCCCCGGGATCTGATCCATGGAAAAGACCCCACTCCTGGGAATGTTCTGATGCCTCCAAGGAGCCCTGGGAGTTTGGGAATGACAGCCAAAGCCTTGGAACGTGGGCTTTGTGTGGAGCAAGCAGTGGAAAAGCCGATGGGAGAGGAAGAGGAAAATCCAGAGCCACCAATGGAAGGAGACGTGAAAAAAAAATTAAAAAAAAATTAAAAATACAGAGCGGGGGAAAAATAATCAAAAGGCCCAAACATCTCCAGGTTTGGTGGAGAAACTCCACACAAAGAGAGCCTTTTGGGAAAGAAAGACAAAGCGCTACCTTTGCTGGAATTCAGGGATACAGACGTCCCTTTTTTGGGAATTGTTTACACCTGGACACCAGGGAGGGAACGGAACAGCCAAAAAAGACTGAGGGAGCGTTGGAAAAAAATCCGTGTCGGGCCTGTGGGTTTTGTTTTATATGATTTGTTTATTCAAATGGGGTTTTTCTCCCCCGATGAAGCAGCCACTGTTTGAAGAGCTGGAGCGTGGTGGGATCAAGGAACATTTTTAGGTCAGTGGTAGCTCTATTTATCATTTTTTAAGACAAATTTGATTATCCTGATGGGAATTCAGGTCTTCAGGGAAAGCTGCCCAGTTGTCATATTAATCATTGCTTTTAGTGTTTTCCTTAGGCTTTGGGGTTTGGGTTTAATAGGGAATATTCATTTTTTTTTCCCCTTTTAATTTAGCTTTCAGTTGCCCCAGGGCTTTGGCCTGGGAACCTTTGCAGAGTGTTTTTCCTTCAGTTCCAACCTTGGAATTCTGGGAAGGCCTTGCTGCAGGTCCAGCCCTCCTTCCACTGGTGGGGAGCTGGGATTTCAGGGAATTCTTTCTTGGAAGAAGAAGAAGAAGAAATAAAGGAAAAAATGCCAGAGTAAAAATAAACATTTACCGTTCCAGCTGTGGAGCACGGCACGTTGTTGTCCTTTCCAGTGGTTTTGTGGGATGCTGCTCCTGGCTTTTTCTGTTATCATGGAATGGTTTGGGTGGGAAGGGACAGTGAATCCCATCCAGTGCCATGGACAGGGACACCTCCTGCTGTCCCAGGGTGCTCCAAGCTCTGCCCAACCTTGGAGATTCCAGGGGGAAGCAGGATTGGAATGACAGAGGGGGAGAGTGGAGAGCACCAAAACCTCAGCCTTGTCCAGCGCATCCCAGTGACAACACTGGGAATGAAGGAAACCTTTGGGAAAAAAAGGGGGATCACCGTTTTTGGCGGAGCTGGATCCTCACCAGCAGCAAAGGGGGTTGGTTTAAGGACGTTTGTGCTTCGGGAATCTCCGTGGAGTGGAAAAGCAGGCGAGGGAAATCCAGCTGCAGCCGCGCCGCCGTCCCCGCTGCCTGAAAGGAGAACAGGAAAGGAGTCAGGAAAACAGTCCGTAAAACTTAACTAGTGGCCATATTTGAGAGAAATTAGAGGAAACGGCCCCACATCCTGTGGAATTCACCTTTGCCAAAGTCTGCAAAGCCCAGTCCCAGGGCCGGATTTAGAAAGGGAGCGGAGACTTCGCCGGCCAAAAACACGGGGAAGGAAAAACGCTCCATGGCCACAAGAGTGAGGCTTCTGTCTGGGCTGGGATGGCTGGGAGCGTGGCTGGGACACGGGCAGGAATGCCCCAGGTATTCCATGGAAATGGCCCCGTCACCACTGCAGACGTGGAAATGTCATCAGTGCTCCAATTCCAGCCCCAATTCCGGCGTTGCGGGGTGGGAAACGCGTCCAAGGTTTCAGAGGCAAAATCCATCACCCCTCGGCTGAAGCTGAGCTTGAATTAATCCAGATTTTAAGCTCAGCCCAGTTCACTTTGCAGGAGGTCACAGGGAAGAAATCCAGGAATTTTTTACCCCCCGTGGAATGAAATGGCACCACAAAGAGAACATCAACTCCTGGCTGCAGCCCATCCCACAGCAGTTTTGGGTGCTGCTCCCGATTCCCTAAATGTTTTCCATGGATTCCCTTCATGGCCCAGGTGATGGTTTCCACCACGAGCGAAATCCAAACTCAGCTCCTGCAGAATGGGGCTGGATTCAGCCCAGGAATTTAGGAAGCTGCAAAACCATAAGCTGAGGAAAACAACATGCCAGAATTCCCAATGTCCTCTTCCAAGTGTCCATCCCAGTTTTTGGACCTGCCTCGTCACCACTTCATCCCCCCCTCAGGATTAAAACCATGGGAAACACATGGCAGACACATAAAGAGGTTCAGACTCAATATTAGGAATTTTTTTTCATGGAAAGGGGGGTAAATCATTCGAACAAACCACCAAATGTTTTGGATTGATTTGGTGATTCCACCACCCTGGAAATGTTCCAGGAGGTGTGGATGTGGCACTCAAGGACACGCTGCAAGGGTGAGCGTGGTGCTGGTGCTGGGTTGGTGGTGGGACTTGATTTCAAAGGACTTTTCCAGCCTCAACAATTCTGTAATTCCATGATTTTCTGTCAGTGGGATGCACAGGCCATTTCTCATGGCTTGTATGAAGTCTGAAGGCAATCTTCCCTTCTTCCCTTTTTCCCTTTTTTCTGTCTTCCCTTCTTCCATTCTTTCCTTCTTCCCCTCCTCCATTCTTCCTCCCTTCCCTTTTTCCCTTTTTCCCATTTTCCCTTTTTCCCTTTTTCACTTCTTCCCTTTTTCCCTTCTTCTCTTTTTCCCTTCTTCCTTTCTTCCATTCTTTCCTTCTTCTCCTCCTCCATTCTTCCTCCTTTCCCTTTTTCCCTTTTTCCCTTCTTCCCTTCCTCTTCCCTTCTTCCCTTTTTCTCTCTTTTCCTTATTCTCTTCTTCCATTTATTGCTTCTTCCCACCTTCCATTCTCCATTTTTTCCCTTCTTCCCTGTTTCCCTTCCACACTTCTTCCCTGTTTCCCTCTTTTCCTTCTCTTCTTCCATTCTTTGCTTCTTGCCCTTTTCCATTCTTTCTTCATTTTTTCCCTTCTGCAATTCCACTTCTGCACTTCTTTTTCCCTTCTTTCCTTTTTCCCTTTTTCTCTCTTTTCCCTCTCTTCCTTCTTCTCTTCCATTCTTTACTTATTCTCCTCCACCATTCTTCCCTTTTTCCTTCTTTTCCTTCTTCTCTTCTTCCATTCTTTGCTCCTACCCCTCTTCCATTTTTCCTTTCTTCCCTTTTTCCATTCTTCTTCCCTTCTTCCCTTTTTTCTTCTTCCCTTCATCCATTTTTTGCTTCATCCATTTTTTTGCTTCTTCCCCTCTTCCATTCTTCCTTTCTTCCCTTTTTCCCTCTGCACTTCTTCCCTTTTTCCTTCTTCTTCCCTTCTTCCCCTTTTCCATTCTTCCTCCTTCCCTCCTTCCCCCCTCCTTCCCTTCTCCAGAGGTTCTCCTCACACAAACAGAACCTTTGCCCCTCCAAAGGCCCCTGTGTCCCCCAGGAAAATCCCCATTAATTGGAAGGCGATGTCCATAAGGGACAATGCTGAAAAAACTCAAGGAATCCTGGATTGTTAAATCCATGAGAACTCCTGCACTCGGTTCTCCCGGAATTTCCCGGCAGGACCATGAGGGTGGTGAGTGGGGCAAAGCAGATCCCAGATGGGGAAGGGTTGTCCCTCTTCATTCCATGGAAATGAGGATTTATGGGAGGCATAAGGATGTCGGGATAATCCCGGTGGTGCAGACGGAGTGGCTGCTCCTTGTCCCTTCCAGCACAAGCCTTTATCCCAGGAATTCCCTATTTTTAGGAAGGGAAAACTCCTTTAGGGTGGAGCTCTCAGTGGTAGACTTGGAATGAGGTGGGAAAAGCCCTCCAAGACCGAGTCTAACCCTTCCCCACCACTGGACACGTTCCCAAGAGTCACATCCACATCAAATCCCCCTGGGAATGGGGACTCTGCTGGATCCCACCAGCCTGGAATTTGGCACAGACCCCACACACCATCCCTCTCGCCCAGCAGTGGGATCAGGAGATAAAAGCTGCATCTCTTGGGCTTTTCCACACGGAATTCCAAGCAAATCTTGCTTGCAGGATCCAGCCCACATCGGAGCAGGGACAGGGATTATCCAACCATGGAAAACATTCCCATTCCCAGGATACAAAATACCATTCAGACCAAGGTCTGGTCATTTAAAATGAGTTCTCCCAAGATCCAGGTCCTGCTCGGATCTCCCTCAGGTGCAATTTAAATGATCCATGTGTTTCATTCCCAAAATCCCTGGAGAACTGATTGCATGCTCCGGCACGTTCCGCATCCGACACCCAGGTCAGTTTTATGAGTTCCACGCTGATGGAAGTGAGATCTGAAATTGAAATGTCATCTGCTATTTGATCCCCATTCCCAACTTCCTGACATCTCTTTTCCCCTTAACGCATTCCAGATGAGAAATCCCGGGAAAACATCCGCAGTTCATTTAATAAACTGAAGAGGATTTGTTATTTTCATTTTCCTGAGCCCTTTGGGCAATGTTTTTCCATGTTTTCCTTCCAAATCGCTATCAAGATGTCCAGAGGCTTTTTTTTCTTCCTCCCCTGGATCCGCCTGCTGAGTTGTGGTGTTGATGTGCACATGAACCCCAGAATTCCCTGGATTTTACAGCTCCCGTGGTGTTGTGGTGTTGGATTTCACAAATCACGCATCGCCTCTGCTCGTATTCCTGGGGTTTGGAGTGAGCCACAGTCCCGGGGAGCAGGAATTCAGCAGGACCTGGGAAGATGCTGACAGGAGCTCTCAGAGCCTGAGCCCCACCGGGGTTGTTCCCGGATTGTCTGGGGGCTCTCCCGTCCTGCTGGAGGTGAGATGCAGCTGGAATGTGCAGCTGGAATGTGCAGCTGGAATGTGCAGCTGGAATGTCCTCCCGGCACGAGCAGGCTGGGAGTTGTTGCACTTGAGTGGGGCCAGAGGAGTTGAGGCTGGATTTGGGGAAAAATTCCCTTCCTGGAAAGAGCTGGGAATGGGAAAGAAAATCCCCATTCCTGGAGGGAGTTAAATCCACGTGGAGGTGACACGGTCAGTGCTGGGGACAGTTGGGTTTGATATTGGAGGTCTTTCCCAAATCCACGATTCCGTGATCAAGGATGCAGAGAGCTCCACACCAAGAGGGGGGGGGGAAGATCCTGCTTGGTGCTCCCAGCCTGGATCTTGGGATCCCAAGAGCTCCAACCAGAGATCCTGACACGGAGAACGCCTGGAGACGGAGACTGGACAGGGAGGAACACTGAACATCTCCCTCCAAAGCTGATTCCTGCCCCTGGCTCCTGCTCAGAGGGGATCACACAGGGATTCCCTTCCCAAATGTGGGATGTGGCCCCCTGCAGCTCTCCCAGCCCTTCCCAAGGGGCTGAGCTGGGATTTGGAGCTGGGATTTGGGGCTCGTCCCCCTCCCACTGCTCCTCCCCAGCACCCAAAGCCGCCGGCTGAGCGAGAGAAGCAAAAGAATCCTGGGGTGATCCTGATGCTCAGAGAATCCCAAAGGGAAAAAGAGGAATTTGGAATGGAGATAACAATAAAAAGGAATGACAACAATAATAAAGAGCATTTCTTTATTCCCTGCCTGGATGTTTTAAAAGCATGGCCAAACCAAGCATCGAAGGTTTGCAGCGCCTGGAGCGAAAGGAAAACGCAAGGACACAGAAACACAGAAACAAAATATTTCAGTGGCAAATCCTGGGAATTTATTCCGGCCAAAGGACTCTCCTGGAGTGACCGTGGTCTCCAAGCAGTGCCAAAAGAATAATGAGGGATGAGGGATCACATGAAGAGTCTGATTTCAAGGGATGAGGGATCACGGGAAGATTTCAAGGGATGAGGGACAGCGCACAGGGAATGGCTTCCCACTGCCAGAGGTCAGGAAATGATGGAATACTGGGAAGGAATTCCTGGCTGGGAGGGTGGGGAAGGAGCTGGGCTGGAGGGACAGGGCACAGGGAATGGCTCCAGAGCAGGATTGGATGGGATACTAGGAAGGAGAGGAGAAGCTTTGGGGTGACCTCAGGGTGACCCTGCAGGACCTGGAGGAGCTGCAGGAAAAATGGAGAGAGACAATTCCCAAGGGATGGAGGGACAGCACACAGGGAATGGCTTCAGAGTAGGATTGGATGGGATCTTGGGAAGGAATTCCTGGCTGGCAGGGTGGGCAGGGCTGGGCTGGAATTCCCAGAGCAGCTCCCCTGGATCCCTGGCAGTGCCCAAGGCCAGGCTGGAGCCCCCTGGGATGGAGGGAGGGGTCCCTGCCCATGGAATGGGATGATCCTGAAGTTCCCTTCCATAAATGCACCCATCCCACTCAAGGCCTCTGAATTCCTGCAGCTGAGCATCCCAACCCAAGAAAAACGACCCAAAAGTTGGGCCAGAATCAGAAAATAAAAACCATTGGAACTCACGAGTCGCTGTCATCCCGAACATTACAAGAAACAGAGATCAGCTGGGTTTCATTCCGCTGGCAGCAGGAATTTTTTTTTCCAAATGGATGAGTTTTAAGCAGCTGTCACAAGCCCAAATTAACTCCCAAAGCATGATCCATAAAAATGGGCAGATCAATCACCCGGGAATGCCAGCCACACTCCCAATGGGCGGAGAAATGCATCCACAGAGTTTTTTCAGGGATGAGTTCTGTGATTTGGTGAGAGGAGAGGTGGCCAAAAAAAACCCAAAACCCACTGCCCTGAGAGCTCTGGAAATGGATTGTTCCTTTTCCAGTCACCAAAACTCCGGTGAGGTTTTGTTTGCCTTCGTAACCTTCTTCATTCACCCCGAAAAATCTCTGCCAACCAGGGAAACGCTGGGCAGAGCCCAGATCCTGCCTGGATTTGAAAGGATCCCAAAATCAGAGTCATTTACGATGTCCTGGGAGGAATCCCACGGAGTAAAGTGAAAAGAATCCATGAATGGGATTTTACTGGAGCATGGAAGGCTGTGGATCTTCTCCTGCTCCTCAGTCATTCCGGGATGGAGGCGATGTGGGGATGGGATGAGAGGCCCCAGGTTTGGTTGTCTCTCAGGATCTTCTCCAAGTCTTCTCCCAGTTGGCAAACTGGGCCAGGGGGGGTTTGGACTGGTGGCCACAGAAATCCCAAATTCACTCCTGGCTGTGTTCATCCCTGTCTCAGCAGGAGGAGAAGTTGAAATATTGGATTTTCCCCACTCCAAAATTTCTGCCGAGCCATCAGAGCCGTGTTGTTTCAAGGGGAAAAGCGGAATTAACCCGGATCATCCCAAACTCCTGGTGTGTAGGAGGGGTCTCACCCTTCCCAAATCCTGGGAGCTGCTGTTTCCCTCAGGGACACGAGGGATCAGGCTGAGCTGGTTTGGTTTTGTCGCCATTCCAGCCGTGAATTCCGATGTCTAATCCAGGGAAGAAGCCACAGCCCAGCTCTGGTGACTTCATGGAGTCAGAGCCCATCCAAGAGAGCATGGGATGAGCATGGAAGTGCCAGCTCCAAAAGGGATCACTGCAAATGGACCCAAAAAATGGGATTTGGAAAGGGAAAGGGGATTTTGGGAAAACAACGTTTTTCTCCAAGCAGTTTTGGACAGAAAATCCCCGGTGTTTGTGTGTGATGGGAAATATCCAGGAAATCCCAGGATTGTCCCAGTGTTGGGATGAGATTTCTGTCACTGCCTGTTGGAGGTCAATCCCAGCAGAGCTCCAGAGCTTTGGTTCTGATATTCCCAAAAATCCGGGCCAACGATCAAACCCGCCCAGGCCACTTCGCTGTGCTATGGAAAAATCACCTGGAAATTCAGCAGGGAACGGGAAAAACTCTGAGTTATGGAATGGTTTGGGTGGGGAGGGATTGTAAGGATCATGCCAATCCATAGGCAGAGACACTTCCCATTGTCCCAGGGGCTCCAAGCCCTGCCCAGCCTGGCCTGGGGCACTGCCAGGGATTCCCAGCTGCTCTGGGAATCTGTGGTTCCATCACCTTCCTCCTTATCTGCTCTCCAGGAATTTTCCAGAGCTCCACCTCAGCTGGAGCATCAGGGAATTGGCAGTCAGGGTTCCCAAACACGGATCTCACAGCAGCTGGCTTTGGGATCCACCCCCAAACCTTCGGGAGCCTCAAACCAGGAGCGGTCACCCTGCAAAGCTCCAAAACCTCCCTNGGGAATTTATTCCGGCCAAAGGACTCTCCTGGAGTGACCGTGGTCTCCAAGCAGTGCCAAAAGAATAATGAGGGATGAGGGATCACATGAAGAGTCTGATTTCAAGGGATGAGGGATCACGGGAAGATTTCAAGGGATGAGGGACAGCGCACAGGGAATGGCTTCCCACTGCCAGAGGTCAGGAAATGATGGAATACTGGGAAGGAATTCCTGGCTGGGAGGGTGGGGAAGGAGCTGGGCTGGAGGGACAGGGCACAGGGAATGGCTCCAGAGCAGGATTGGATGGGATACTAGGAAGGAGAGGAGAAGCTTTGGGGTGACCTCAGGGTGACCCTGCAGGACCTGGAGGAGCTGCAGGAAAAATGGAGAGAGACAATTCCCAAGGGATGGAGGGACAGNGCTCTGGAAATGGATTGTTCCTTTTCCAGTCACCAAAACTCCGGTGAGGTTTTGTTTGCCTTCGTAACCTTCTTCATTCACCCCGAAAAATCTCTGCCAACCAGGGAAACGCTGGGCAGAGCCCAGATCCTGCCTGGATTTGAAAGGATCCCAAAATCAGAGTCATTTACGATGTCCTGGGAGGAATCCCACGGAGTAAAGTGAAAAGAATCCATGAATGGGATTTTACTGGAGCATGGAAGGCTGTGGATCTTCTCCTGCTCCTCAGTCATTCCGGGATGGAGGCGATGTGGGGATGGGATGAGAGGCCCCAGGTTTGGTTGTCTCTCAGGATCTTCTCCAAGTCTTCTCCCAGTTGGCAAACTGGGCCAGGGGGGGTTTGGACTGGTGGCCACAGAAATCCCAAATTCACTCCTGGCTGTGTTCATCCCTGTCTCAGCAGGAGGAGAAGTTGAAATATTGGATTTTCCCCACTCCAAAATTTCTGCCGAGCCATCAGAGCCGTGTTGTTTCAAGGGGAAAAGCGGAATTAACCCGGATCATCCCAAACTCCTGGTGTGTAGGAGGGGTCTCACCCTTCCCAAATCCTGGGAGCTGCTGTTTCCCTCAGGGACACGAGGGATCAGGCTGAGCTGGTTTGGTTTTGTCGCCATTCCAGCCGTGAATTCCGATGTCTAATCCAGGGAAGAAGCCACAGCCCAGCTCTGGTGACTTCATGGAGTCAGAGCCCATCCAAGAGAGCATGGGATGAGCATGGAAGTGCCAGCTCCAAAAGGGATCACTGCAAATGGACCCAAAAAATGGGATTTGGAAAGGGAAAGGGGATTTTGGGAAAACAACGTTTTTCTCCAAGCAGTTTTGGACAGAAAATCCCCGGTGTTTGTGTGTGATGGGAAATATCCAGGAAATCCCAGGATTGTCCCAGTGTTGGGATGAGATTTCTGTCACTGCCTGTTGGAGGTCAATCCCAGCAGAGCTCCAGAGCTTTGGTTCTGATATTCCCAAAAATCCGGGCCAACGATCAAACCCGCCCAGGCCACTTCGCTGTGCTATGGAAAAATCACCTGGAAATTCAGCAGGGAACGGGAAAAACTCTGAGTTATGGAATGGTTTGGGTGGGGAGGGATTGTAAGGATCATGCCAATCCATAGGCAGAGACACTTCCCATTGTCCCAGGGGCTCCAAGCCCTGCCCAGCCTGGCCTGGGGCACTGCCAGGGATTCCCAGCTGCTCTGGGAATCTGTGGTTCCATCACCTTCCTCCTTATCTGCTCTCCAGGAATTTTCCAGAGCTCCACCTCAGCTGGAGCATCAGGGAATTGGCAGTCAGGGTTCCCAAACACGGATCTCACAGCAGCTGGCTTTGGGATCCACCCCCAAACCTTCGGGAGCCTCAAACCAGGAGCGGTCACCCTGCAAAGCTCCAAAACCTCCCTCTGGATTCGTGTGGAACCATCAGTGCTCCCCAGGAGAGACCAAATTAAGGCTGGGCCTAATTAAACACAGTCATGGAATCATGAAGTCGTGGAGTGCTCAGGTTGGAAGGATTTTAGGGATCATCTCCTCCCAGTGGCAGAAATCCCATTGTCCTGCCAAGCTGGGCCCGGGCTGCTGCAGGGAGGGAGATCCATGATCCCAAAATCCAAGGGCTGGGATGCTGCTGGCCTTCCCTCCAGCCATGGCAGCTCCTCCCTGGGCACATTTTTCGGCCCAAAACCCTCTGGGAACTGAGGAAGAGAGAAGGGCTTTGCTCATCTTCCAAAGATTGAAGGCAAGAATGTCAGGACCACACGGAATTCCTCGTCATTCCCGCAGGGGAATCACTCCTGGCAGGGAGATTCCCTCCAAAGCGACTCCAAACTTCCCTGGGCTTCCCATTCCTTCCTGCCAGCACGGATTGCAGGGAATAGGAGAGGGGACAAGTCTGGGAGCACCTGGAATCCCAGATTTGGTGTGAGGAGGATCCCTCAGCCCATCCCAGGCCCCTCGGAGCCCCCGGGCACACAGAGCTCCTCAATCTGGGAATGCAGGGGGTTGGGGAGGGAAGCTGTAGGAAAATAAATAATTTCTGGCTGCTCTGAATCAAAGCCTGTTACAATCAAAACAGTTCCCTGCTGCAGCAGGGCCCTGGGGCCTCGTTCCCAAAAATTATGTGTGTGTGCTGGAAGCCACAGGGAAAAACTCTGGGACAGAGGAGACCTTCCCTGGGATGGAGGGAGGCAGGGAATGCTTTGGGTCCAATTTCTGTGTCCAGGCTCTCCCGGAGCTTGTGCAGCCTCTTTGTGCAGAGCCCGGCGTGGAGCGGGCTCATCCTGCTGCAGATCCACCCCCGGGAACGCCCGGAGGGAAAACGGGAAAGGAAACGAGGATTTGGGGGCTAAATGGAAACGGGAAGTGCGCAAGAGAGCATTGAGGGAGGTTGGAGGGAAAAACCCCGGGGCACAAAAGGCAGCAGGGAGCCCTGATCCCGGTTTGTCTGGGAGTGTCGCTGGTGTCGGCGGAATTAGTCCTGATTTTCAGGAATTAGTCCTGGTTTTCAGGAATTAGTCTTGATTTTCAGCAATTATTTCTAATTTTCAGGAATTGTTCCGGATTTTTAAGAATTACTCCTGATTTTCGGGAATTAGTCCTGATTTTCAGCAATTATTCTGAATTTTCAGGAATTACTCCTGATTTTCAGGAACTATTCCTGATTTTCAGGGATTAGTCCTGATTTTCAGCAATTATTCTGGATTTTCAGGAATTACTCCAGATTTTCATGAATGACTCCAGATTTTCAGCAATTATTCTGAATTTTCAGGAATTTCTCCTGCTTTTCAGGAGCAGGGTGTGGATATAGCCCAGGAAATGGGAATGCAGAACTCTCCTGGTGAGGGATCTCCTGGGGTTCAACCAGGGCAAGGTCCCGGATCCAGGTCGGAGCAATCCCAAGCGCAAACACGAGCTGGGTGGAGAATGGATGGAGATCCCTGAGGGAAGGATTCGGGATGTTCATGGATGAGGGGCTGGGGACACAGGGTGAGGGGTGGGATCCTGTCCCTGCGGAGCTGCCCCAGCCCTGGGGCCAACAGCAGCAGGAGCTGCAGAGCCCAGAGCAGCCCCTGGAGCTGCCCCAGGGCTGCAGCCCCTCTGGAGCCAGGCTGGGAGAGCTGGGAATGTTCCCTGGAGAGGAGAGGGATCCAGGGAGAGCTCAGAGCCCCTGGAGGGGCTGCAGGAGAGCTGGAGAGGGGCTGGGGACAGGGATGGAGGGACAGGGCACAGGGAATGGCTCCAGAGTAGGATTGGATGGGATACTGGGAAGGAGAGGAGAAGCTTTGGGGTGACCTCAGGGTGACCCTGCAGGACCTGGAGGAGCTGCAGGAAAAATGGAGAGAGACAATTCCCAAGGGATGGAGGGACAGCACACAGGGAATGGCTTCAGAGCAGGATTGGATGGGATCTTGGGAAGGAATTCCTGGCTGGGAGGGAGCTGAGCTGGAATTCCCAGGGATTTGTGGCTGCCCCTGGATCCCTGGAGTGCCCCAGGCCAGGTTGGACACCTGGAGCACCCTGGGATGGTGGGAGCTGTCCCTGCCCAGGTGGCCCTGGGTGAACCCTCAGATCCCTTCCCACTCAAACTACCCTGGGATCCCGTGAGGGGGTGAAATTCCTGGGATGACACCCCCAAGAGCCGCTGATTTCTGCTGGCTATCCCGACATTTTCCTTTCTCCCAGAGAAAGGCTGGAAGCTCCACTGGAAGCCCTCGAGCAGCTCCAGGCTCTCCCCCAGCCCGGGGTCTGGGAGTGCCTGTCCAGAGCATCCCAGGAGCAGATCCCACCACATTCCAGACCGTGGGGAACCCTGGAGTAAAATCAGGACACCAGCAGCAGTTTTCCTCATTCCCAGAACCCCGAGTGCAACCTGCACTCCGGAAATTCCAGGTGAACTTCCTTGGCACCTTGGATTTCTTAAGAGGATGGAAAGGAAGGGAAAGCAGGGATCAAACTCAGCTGCTTGGGATCCCAATTTCCCTTTTTTTTCCCTCTCCTGGTGCTGCTGTAAAGGCAGAATTCCTTTCATCCCGGATCTATTCCAGGTTTTCTTTGTGGGTTCGGAGTTTGTTCTCCCTCCATGACCCATCGGGTCAGGCAGCACTTGTGTTTTTCAACCCCAAAAAGAGGTGGAAATTCAGTCAGATCCCAAATTCTGATGGAAACATCACCGAGAGCAAAGAACTGGGAGACATCCATGGATCCAAGGATATCCAGAGGTGCCTTCCAAGCCCAGCTATTCCAATTTCCCAGCCCAAATCCACAAAAGAAAGGCAGAAACCCTCCATTAAAAAAAAAAAAAAAAAAAAAAAAAAAAAAAAAAAAAAAA
>VXBS01008279.1:84917-99879 GCA_013400255.1 Sitta europaea
AAAAAAAAAAAAAGCAGCCAACCCTGATTTTCTTGGATTCTCCAGCAACAAGAACATTCCAGAGGGGTGGGAATGGAAGGAGAGGAGAAGCTGGGAAGGAGGAAGGTGGGAATTGGAGCTGGATAACCCCGGAGCAGTCACAATGGCTCCTTGTCCCGCCGCTGGAAGGCGGCCAGGAGGTGCCGAACAAGGAACTGCTCATTCCCTCGGTGGCACACGGGATTCCAGGGGCTGCTTTTCTGGGATGTGGCCCCAAATCCAGGGATTCCGTGCCGCTGGGCTCCCGCTCCTTCTTTCCTAGAGTGGAACCGCTGGGCCGGAGGGAGGAACCAGCGGAGGCAGCTTCCAGGGAAGGCTCGTCCAGGGATGGGTTCTCCCAGGATGGGGTTTTCCGTGGATTCCAGGGAAAGGCCGGAGGTGTTCCGGGATAAAAGGATGAGCTGGGCTTACAGCAGGGCCCGGAGCCCGGGACAGCTTCGCCTCAAAGCCCTGCTGGGAGCGCGGCTGGCCCAGAGAGCAGGGAAAACTCCACGGGAAACCAGGACGGACACGGGATTGTTCAGCCTGGAAAATTCCAGTACTATTATTAATAATAATAATAATAAATACAATAATAATAATAATAATAATCATCATCATCATCATCATCATCATAATAATAGGAAGAAGAAGAATATNATAATAATAATAATAATAATAATAAATGGAGGACTCAGGTTCTTTGAAACATCCAACACTGATTTTCCTGGGATCTCCAAGCTTGGCACAAATCCTGTTAGGAAAACAGAATCTATTGGGATGAAACAACATTCCCAGGGGGATCTGGGGGGAGCTGCTGCCGGAGCTGGATCCAGGGGATCCATCCCAGATTCCCAGGTTTTGTGGCCACTGCTGGGGAGGAGAAGGGGCAGCAGGAGCTGGGGTTGGGATGGGGACCCCAGAGGGCTCCGATGGCTCCTTGGAACGGGATTTGGGAAGGAAGCAAAGGGAAAACGATCCCAGAGCACAGAGGGGGATTTCCGAGGGGGTTTCCTCATTTTTTCTGATGGATAACTCGGCCTCTTGGGGATGGAATGAAACAAACCCAGAGGGGATCTGGTCTGGCAGTCGAAGGAATGCTGCCCCCTCACCACGCTCAGCTTTCATTCCCTGCCTCCATTCCCGTTTTCCAGCTCAGTTGATTGTGGATTATTGGAACACAGCCTCCTCCTGCCAGCTGGAATTCCAGGCAGGCAGAGAAATCCTTCCAGGAACATCCTAGAAGGTGAGACGTGCTTATATTCCAAAAATCATCATCTCCTGCCAGGGGGACGGGGCCAAAATGTTGGATTTGGGAATTCCCACAGGATTTCAGGGACACCTGAGGCACCCTGGGCCTTCAGCTCCAGCAAATCCCGGATTTTCTGCTCACCAGGCAGAGCTGGCCCAGCCCCCTGAGCTCCACACCCTTTTGTCCTGAAGGAATCGTTCCTGGCGGAGGTTTGGGAAGTTTTGCCTTCCCTTTCCTGCTTTTCCGAGTGCAATCCCGTCTCCAGGCTCCTGGGATCTGGTGGAGGTGGTTTCCAACCTGTGGGTGGGGATGTGATCCGGGAGCTGAGCCCAAAAGGCAGGAAAAGCCACAGGAAAAATCCCCAGGAACAATTTGACCAAGCTTGGAGGGATCCGAAGGAAAAGCTCCGGGTGTTCCCACAGCTTCCCAGCCTCCAGGAACAGCCACGTTTTCCCACTTTCATGGGATTGGGAAGAGCCAAACGTCCTCCAGGAGCTCCAAATCCCCCAGGGAGCAGGAGCATGAACCTTCCCTTGCATTTCCCAGCTCCAGGCTCAGCCCAGGAAGTTGGGAAGTTGAACTTTGGGATCTGGGATGATCCTTTCACTCTTCCCACTCTCCTGGCCAGGAGCCAGAGCCGTTTCCTTGGCTTTTCCTCGCCCTGATATTCCGTGTCTGTGGCACCAGGAAAGGGGAGGATTTCAATAGATCCGACGATGGGGTGAACGCAGCAGGAGCTGAAGATCCACTGTGAGGAAAATCCAGAGGTTCTGGATTCCTCAGAGTTCCTTGGGAATGCTCCGTGTGCCGGCAGCCTCTGACCCCCCAGGAATTTGGTTTGTGCTTCCTGTGTGAAACAAGTGCTGCACGATCCCAGAATTCCAGAACCGGGGTTGGGAGGGATCTGAGGGATCATCCCAATCCCACCCCTGCCATGGCAGGGACCCCTCCCACTGTCCCAGGGTGCTCCAAGTGTCCAACCTGGCCTTGGACAATTCCAGGCATCCACAGCTGCTCTGGGAATTCCAGCCCATCCCTGCCCACCCTCCCAGCCAGGAATTCCTTCCCAAGATCCCATCCAATCCTACCTTGAAGTCATTCCCTGTGTGCTGTCCCTCCATTCCCTGTCCCCAGCCCCTCTCCAGCTCTGAGTTTTCCCTGGATCCTTCTCTTCCCCAGGTTGAACATTCCCAGCTCTCCCAGCCTGTCGATATTCCCAGAATTTCCAATTCTTCTACTGAGTGGCTCCACCAGCAAAATCCTGGCTCCGGTTTTCCTTAACTTCTGTCAGCAGGATTGGGAATTTCTGAGGGAAACAAAGGTGTGATGCAACTGTGGGATTGTGAGGATGGGAATGGGGCCAGTCCTGGAGGAAAATTGGGTTTATTGGGAATTCTCAGTTCCCTGGCCAAGGAAGTCCCTTCCCAAGAGGGGCTCTGCCCAAATCCAGAGTGAGTGAGAATTCCCAAAAATAGGAGGGGAGAGATGAGGCTGGGAAATGCAAAAATTCCACTGGGAATTATCAGAATTCCTGGATGACAAAACACCAAAGGAATCAAAAAGAAACAATAAAAAAAACTTCCCAAAAATTCCCAAACTGGAGCCAAGCCAAAGTAACAGCAACAACTTCCCTGCTCCCCCTGAGTCTTGTTTTTTGGGACAAGGGTGGATGAAATCCCTCTTTTCCTTGGAATGGGCTTCCCGGGCTTTGAGGAGCTCCTGCTGAACTGAATCCCTGCTGTGGTTTGGATAATGGGCCATAAAAACCCTCGGGAGGGATCAAAACCACAACAAAACCCCACAAACGTCTGGTATTCCCAAAAAAAACCCAGCAAACCTGCCCAGGACATTCCCTCCCTGCTCCAAGGGGAAGTGAGGCAGGGGAAAAAATTCCATCTTTTCCAGCAGGTTTGCAGAGGAGCAGGAAAGGGCTGAAGGTTTCAGGGATCTGAGATCCTCGGGATTCTCCACGGGAAGGGCAGAGATGCCCTCTCATGGGAAATCACGGAATTATCCCTCGAAAATCCCCTTTTCCCAGATTTTAAAGGGCTACCGTGTTCATGGGAGCGGGAATCCGCATTTCCCAACTCGCCTTTTAGGGTTTTTGGGAAGGAAAAGCCACCCTGGGGCATCACTGCCCAGTCCAAATCCCGGTTTTCCTCTCAATCCTTTGGCTGGGAAAGCCTCTCTGGAAGGAAAAGAAGGGAGAGGTCGAGCCTATGGAATGCTAAAGGCCTTGGGAGGGATGGGAATTGTCCTTGTCCTTCAAAAAATGATGGAGTGGAATCACGGGATGAGTCCTGTGGGTGCCACCAACCCCAGGCAAGGCTGATCCCAAAAAACTGATCCTGGGGAAATGAGGGAGAGTTTTCCATGGGGATGGAAAGAGTGGGAAGTGTGAGCTTCTTTCTGCTACTTGGGATTGGGATTTTATCCCTGAAACTTTCTGGGATGTTCAACCACATGAGGGGGACCCATGGTCTGGGAGGGTTTGGCTTCCCAAAAATTCCTCCAGGATGGATTGATTGACCCAGGAATGGGAGAATTCCAGAGTTAAGGCCTTCCTGGCTCCAGACTGCCTGGAAAGGATGGGATTCAGGTGGAAGGAGAGCAGGGATACATGGGATGTTGGGAAGGAATTCCTGGCAGGGAGGGTGGGGAGGGACTGGGATGGATTTCCTGGAGCAGCTGGGATTAATAATGGATTAATGTTTAATAATGGATTAATGAGCAATGATAGGAGAGAAACGGAGCAGCCTGGAGGAAAAACTCAGAGGGGAAAAAATTCAGCTTGGACTCGGATGGAGGATTAGGAAAAGCTTCTGCTCCGTGGCTGAATCCCAGAATCCTGGAATGGTTTGGGATAGAAAGGGGCTGAAAGCTCTTCCCATTCCCTCCCATCCCAGGGGGCTCCAGCCTGGCCTGGGACACTCCAGGGATCCAGGGGAGCTGCTCTGGGAATTCCAGCCCATCCCTGCCCACCCTCCCAGCCAGGAATCCCTTCCTAGTATCCCATCCAATCCTGCTCTGGAGCCATTCCCTGTGCCCTGTCCCTCCATCCCTGTCCCCAGCCCCTCTCCAGCTCTCCTGCAGCCCCTCCAGGGGCTCTGAGCTCTCCCTTTGTTCTCCAGGATGGACACAAGGAAAGGGATAATCCCAAAGGGATACTGGATTTTGGAGGGGTTGGTACAGCCTATTCCTATTCCTATCCCTATCCCTATTTCTATTCTCATTCCTATTCCCATTCCCATTCCCATTCCCATTCCTATTCCTATTCCCGTTCCCATTCCCACCCCCTTTCCCATTCCCATTCCCATCCCTATTCCCATTCCCATCCCTCTGGATTTTTGCCTTGCCCATTCCCTGGGCTCTGCACTTTTCTGGGATCAGCCCTTCCCAGCCTTTCCCCGTTTGTTCCCGCCCTTCTCTATCCCAGATCAGCCTCCCACCGGGATGGGCTCCTCCCTTTTCCCATTCCAGCGCTCCACGGCCTCTTCCCACCCCGTCACACATGGAAAAATCTCTTTGGGGAGCTCCAGGAAAAAGAAGGGATCCTTGGGGAGAGAAATCCTTGGAGCAGAAGCTCTGTGAGGGTTTCCCTCCCTCATTCCAAGCTCTGCTCCCCCTCCATCCCAGGATCAGCAATCCATCTTTTCCCTCTGCTCCAGGGATGGGAAGGAGCTCCTGGAGAACTTTCCCCATAGGCAAAGCATTCAGAATTCCAACTTAACGAGGGGATTTTACAGGCTTCCAAACATTCCCTGGCTCCAGGCTCTCCCTCTGTGGACGATCCCGAGGCCAGCGCTTCCACGGGGGAATTATGATTTTGGAAAATTCTGTTTGAAAGATCCCAAGGGAATTTTTTAAGACTTCCTGTAAAAAGACAGGGAGTTTAATACAGAGGGGGAATAAAAATAAAAAGCAGGAATTTTGATTTCCACCAGAACAGGGCTTGACTTCATAAATGAAATTCCCTCACGGACTCCCCCATCCTGTTCCAATCCCATTTTCCCCCCTCCTCATCCCATAAAACAGAGCCTGGGATCAATGCCCCGTGTGTATGGAAATAGAGAGGAATCCTGCCATTCCCAGGTTTTTCTGTGGGATGGGTCACGGAGCTGGGGCAGGGACGGAACTGCTGGGAAGGGCACAAATCCTGGGCTGGCTGGAACGGGAATTTTTTTTCCCCTTCCAACCAAACTTTTCCGAGATTCTGGAATTCTGCGGAAAAAACAACTGAAATATTCCCAAAATCCAACGTGCTTTTCCTCACTTCCATCATTTATCTCCTCTTTTCCTTTCCGTTTAGCACTGGGATTTCCCACTCTCAGAGGGAACCATCGGAGAGGGGAAAAACCCTCATTATTCCATAGGGAAGGGAATCCAACCAGAGGCGTTTCCCTACATCCCAGTCCACCCCAACAACTGGTTTCCCTGATGGATTTCATGGAATTCCAGGATTGTGCAAAGCAGTTTTTCCCAAAGAAATCAATTTACCTCCTCAAATCGATCCTCCCAATAAATCCCACCTTTCCATTCCCAGGAATTTCTTTCCCTCAAAGCCAACTCCCAGCACTTCAATTCCCCCATCCCTGGATTCCAAGCGGATCAGGATCCGATTTTCCCTTTTCCCAAGCAGCTCCTCAGTGCTGGAGTCCTGGCACCTCCTCCTCGGCTGCTTTCAGAGCTCGCGCCAAGATTTAGGAATCGTGTTTCACTCCATATTAATGCCCGAAATTTTATTATCCCGGGATCATAAAAGCCCAGCTGCTGATGGCGGCCCCAGCCTCGGTTATTCCACCCTGCTGAATTCCCGGGATTGGATCCAGGGTTTCTCCGTCGGCGAGCGGAGAGAGCCCTCTGCGGGAGGCTGGATGAACTCTTCCACTCGCCGGGAATATTCCAAGGAAGCCGCTTCCCTCCTGCCGGCAGATCCCCGGGAAAGCAGCAGGGCTGGACACCAGGATCCGGGATCAGCCCTCGAGGACGAGTTTGGTTTGTTCAGGACATGGGATTCCGCCTTTTCCGGACTTTTTTCCTGGAGATCTGGCAAGGCTTAGGAGCAAGGTGGGATCGAATCCAGGATTTCCCGAGCTTTTTCCTCATTTTGGCTGAGGATGCACCGGAATTTGGTGAACTTCTCCTCCCGTCATTCCCTTCTGTTCTCCCGGAATTGTTGGTTAGATGTGGGATCATAAAATCCTGGAATGGTTTGGAAGGGAGCTGAAGGATGATCCCATTCCATCCATGGGACACCTCCCACCATCCCAGGACACTTCCAGGGGTCCAGGGGCAGCCACAGCTGCTCTGGGAATTCCATTCCAGCCCCTCCCCATCCTCCCAGGCAGGAATTCCTTCCCAAAATCCCTTCTAAGCCCCAGGAGGAGAGGGAAGAGCCCCCGTGCTCAATGCCCAATAGCCCCAGGCTTGGAGCAGGGATCAGAATTTCCCGGGATTGCAATCATGGGAGCAGGGAACCCAGCCCTTTTCCCTCCACTGGAGTGTAAATTCCCAATAAACCCCTCGATCCAGAGCTGCTGGAATTCCAGCTAATGAGTTCATTAAACAAATTGTCCAGGGAGTTGGTGCAGTGGGACAGAGCAGAACAGAGGGATAACGAGGGGACACCACGGGAAACCTCTGGAAGTGCCTGGGATTTCCGAGGATACCTGGGGATGGATTGGGAACCTAAAACTCCCTTTCCACCGAAATTATCCCACTGAAATTATTCCACTGAAGTTCTTCTCCACTCGGCTTCCGAGCCCCATCCAGAGATCCTGGGTCTTGTGTCATCCCAACTTTCTCGAGTCCTGGGGCACTTCCCTGTCACTGGATGTGGGCCAGGGACACCCTGGAATTCCGGAGGTGTGGAGCAGGAGGAGCTGGTGGAGGTAAGGAGAGGATCTTGGAAAAGACAGGAACAATGAGGATGGTGGGAAGAAGCTCCAACTGGGAGCAGGAAGGGAGGGAGGAAGCCACGAGTGGAAAAAAAATCAGAGATTTCCTCGTGGAAAGATACCCAGAATATTGGAGAGGGTTTTCCTGAAATCTGGGAACAGCCTGAGCGCATCCCACCCCTCTGGGGGCTTTTCCAGCTGAAAAAGCAAATCATGGAAAAGCCACCATTCCTAAAAACCTCCCAAGAGGTGGGAGAGGGACACCAGAGCAGGGCCAGGGGATCCAGCCGGATTTCTCCGTGTGACACCTCCAGGATCAGCAGGACCAGGACCAGCACCTCCCCACCCACCAGCCTTGGGGGTGAGAAGCAATTCCCTGCTCTCCCAGTGGAAAATTTGGGAAGTTCTGGGCTTGATGGTGCAGAAAAGGATTTGGGGTTGGAGCAGGAGAGGACCATGGCACAGGATGATCCCGAAGGTCCTTCCAACCCAAACCACTCCACGATTTTATGGAGACTCAGGCGTGGGAAAGGACGCTCTGCCGAGGCTGGACCAGCACTCGCTCCGGGACATTCCCAACTCCCATCTTCCCGTCGGATCAAGCATAAACCTCATCAAAAACCCGAGCACATCCCGGCCCCACATCCCACCCTGCTCTGGGGCTCCGTGGGGATTCCGGGGCTAAAGCTTCCGTCCATCCCAACGCGATCCCGCCCTGGAATCTTCTGCTTTTCCAACAGACACAGCGGGACTGCGGGGGGCAGCGAGCGAGGCTGGGATAAATCAGGGAGCGCAGCGGGAGGGGCCCGGCATGCGGCTGGAATTAGCGGAGAGGGGAGCTGTAAACAACCGGGGAAACGTGCCTGAAATTAATTTTTAGGGGCTAATGGGATTTCGCCTTGGAGCGGAGTCAAGAATGAAAAGCTCTCCAGGGCAGGAGGAGGCACTTTGCATAAATTCCCATCCCGACATCGGCTGGCTCGTCCCGGCCGGAGATCATCCCATCCCAGTGCGTCCCGGCACGGCTGCAGGGAGGATTTGGGAATTGCTGCGCTCGTTATCCACAGCTCCTCTCCAGGAAATTTAATGGGAGCACACACGTGAGAGCCAGGATTCCTGGGCTCTGGAATGCCGGGGGATGAAAGAGCAGGAAAAGGTCGCCAAGCGCTTGGTGGCGTCGTGTGTGAACTGGAGGGAATTTTTAATTCCACAAGGAGCTGTCTGGGAAATGTGACTGCCCAGGATGGGTTGAATCCCGTGGGAGGAGGGATGAGGTGTTTTGGGAAGTGAAATGATGGTAGAATAGGAGCAGGGAATCGTTTGGGATGGATGGGACCTTCAGGATCATCCCATCCCACCCCTGCCATGGGCACGGACACCTCCCACCGTCCCAGGCTGCTCCAAGCCCCTTCCAACCCAAACCAGTCTGGAATTCCATCATCCCACGATCCTATGAACAATCACAGCAGGAAATTCCTGTCAGCTCCCCCAAACCCTCATTTCTCCTCACTCATCCCGGCTGATTTTGGGGAAAAGCCCTGGAATTAAATCATTCCCTATTGATTAAGCTGAGCTTTAATTTGCAATTATGTTCATTTACCTCCCATCCCACTTCGTGCTCTGCTTGGGAATGGGATCCACATGGATTTGGATCCAACTCACTGAAGTCAGAGGGAATTTTTCCACGGATTTCCAAAGGCTCTGCCTCTTTATCCCTCTGCAGGGAGATGCCTGGTTGGAATCTCCATCTCCAAAACACCAGCAGGGATTAAAGAAGAGTGGAGAGGGTTCAAATTCCTTTGCTTTATTATTTCCAAAGGATGAGGAAGGATTTTTCCATCCTCACTGGAGGCAATAAAATCATCCCTGTTGGATCACTGGGAGGTGGGAATGTTCAAACGTGACTTCCCGCAGGATTTGAAGGTTCTTCATCAGCCAAAATCAAAGATCCTTCATCAGCAAAATTCCTCCTTCATCAGCCAAAATCAAACATCCTTCAACATCCAAACTCCTCCTTCATCTCCCAACCTCAAAGATCCTTCATCAGCCAAACTTCTCCTTCATCAGCCAAACTTCTCCCCCATGATCCAAACTCCTCCTTCATCTCCCAAACTCCAAGATCCTTCATCATTAAAGCTCCTCCATCAGCCAAACTTCTCCCCCATGATCCAAACTCCTCCTTCATCTCCCAAACTCCAAGATCCTTCATCATTCAAGCTCCTCCATCTCCCAAACTTCTCCTTCATCTCCCAAACTTCTCCTTTATCAGCCAAATTTCTTCATCAGCCAAACTNAAAGCTCCTCCATCAGCCAAACTTCTCCTTCATCTCCCAAACTTCTTCTCCATCTCCCAAATTTCTCCTTCATCTCCCAAACATCTCCTTCATCTCCCAATCTCCAAGTTCCTTCATCACACAAACTCCTCCATCTCCCAAACTTCTCCTTCATCAGCCAAATTTCTTNTTCCTTCACCACACAAACTCCTCCATCTCCCAAACTTCTCCTTCATCAGCCAAAGTTCTCCTTCATCATCCAAACTCCTCCATCTCCCAAAGTTCTCCTTCATCTCCCAAACTTCTCCTTCATCTCCCAAGCTCCAAGATCCTTCATCACCCAATCTCCATCTCCCAAACTTCCCCTTCATCATCCAAACTTCCCCTTCATCATCCAAACTTGTCCTTCATCTCCCAAACTTCTCCTCCATGATCCAAACTCCTCCTTCATCTCCCAAACTCAAAGATCCTTCATCCTCCAAGCTCCTCCATCTCCCAAACTTCTCCTTCACCTCCCAAGCTCCAAGATCCTTCACCACACAAACTCCTCCTGACTTCCACAAGTTTTAGGCAGTGAAGGGACAAAGGAGAGCAGACTCCTCACGGGACTGAGCTGTGGATTTTCCTCCCAGCAGGACCTTCAGAAGAACCTTCCAGATTCCCTTAACACAGCCCCTCTGCCCAAATACCTGTCCCAATTTCCCAGCTGGGGGGAGAACACGGGAAGAGAAGCTCTTCCTGCTATTTCAGGCCTCCCCGAGACTTTCCAGGCATTTCCATTAATAAACTTTCCAGGCTGTCTTTTCCTTTGGCCGCAATCCCACCCCAGCTCCAACGGGGACCAACTGGGAAGCTTTTCTCTTTCTTGGCTCGGGGTGCTGACAGGCATGGGAAGAGCCTCCTCCTCACATCTCCAGCTGCTGGAGAGTTCTGGCTCTCCCAGCTTTTGTTCCGTGCAGAGACACGGACAGGTCCTTAAGAAATCCCACACTTCAGCTGTTCCTCAGCTTTCTGAAGGACACCATCCCAGTAGCTCCAGTGCCCCCAGGAAGCATTTTTGGAAAACATCAAGCCAGCAGGACTCTGCCAAGTATTCCCAGGGCAAGAACCACCCTCGGCTTCCCAAACATCCATAATTCTCCATTAAATCCAGAGGAATGCCAAGTCCTGCCCGCTTTTCTCTTCATGTCATTATTTTTGGGAACAATAGGTCAAAATCCCGCAGCAGGGCAGCTGGAAAGGAAACACTCCCGGGAAAAACCGTGGCAAACCTTTCCTGGTGCTACCTGGGTGGGATGAACTCATCCGATTTCCACTTTTCCTCAATCCTTTGGATTCCCCGGAGGGGAAAAAAACCTTAATAAAGGCAGGGATTTTGCTATTTTTAGTTCCATTTACAATTTCCAAACACCTCCAAGATGTTTTATTCCTTCCAGCTCCAATCCACCACAGATGGAGCCGGGGAAGAGCCGTGGGAGGTTGGGCTCTTGTTGAAAATTCCTTTTTATTGGACGTTTTCTGCTCTCTAACAATCACGTCATAAATTCAGCAGGACTTTTATGGGAACTCCCAGGGTGTTTTCATTTCAAATATCATAATACGAGGGGGGGGGAAAAAAATCCTGCAGAGCTGGAAGCAGCTCCTGGTTTTCTTGTTTTAACAGGGATTTTTAAAGGGAGAACCGTTCTGAACCAATGGCAAAAAACTCTTCAGGAAGGGCCTCGCTGGGCCAAGGAAAGGGGTTGGGGTTCCGTAGGAAAGTTGGAATATTCTGCTGGAGAAGGATATCCAGGGGTGGGATTCTGCCCCTCAGGTGAGACCCCCCTGCAGATCCTGGGGCCAACAGCAGCAGGAGCTGGAGAGTCCAGAGCAGCCCCTGGAGCTGCCCCAGGGCTGGAGCCCCTCTGGAGCCAGGCTGGGAGAGCTGGGAATGTTCCCTGGAGAGGAGAGGGATCCAGGGAGAGCTCAGAGCCCCTGGAGGGGCTGCAGGAGAGCTGGAGAGGGGCTGGGGACAGGGATGGAGGGACAGGACACAGGGAATGGCTCCAGAGCAGGATTGGATGGGATACTGGGAAGGAGAGGAGAAGCTTTGGGGTGACCTCAGGGTGACCCTGCAGGACCTGGAGGAGCTGCAGGAAAAATGGAGAGAGACAATTCCCAAGGGATGGAGGGACAGGAGCCAGGGAATGGCTCCAGAGCAGGATTGGATGGGATACTGGGAAGGAATTCCTGGCTGGGAGGGTGAAGAGGGGCTGGGCTGGAATTCCCAGAGCAGCTCCCCTGGATCCCTGGAGTGCCCCAGGCCAGGCTGGATCCCCCTGGGATCATGGAATGTGTCCCTGCCCAGGGCAGGGGGGCACTGGGTGAGCTTTGAGGTCCCTTCCCACCCAAAGCATTCCATGATTCCGTGACCTTGCAGTGGCCAAAGGGACACGAGTTCCACCCTCCCCATCATCCATTAGTGATGGATCTGGGATGAGCAGAGGGGAGGGCAGGAGGAACCTGCTCCCATTGTCCCTGCTCCCATTGTCCCTGCTCCCATTGTCCCTGCTCCCATTGTCCCTGCTCCCATTGTCCCTGCTCCCAGTAACGAGGTTCTCCGAACTTCCACAGAGTGACCAGAGGTGGAAAAGCAGCTGGAAGTGGGACATGGGCAGCAGGAGCAGCTCTCTCCCTCCAGGAATTCCCTTTGGATCTGACAGACTGATCCCAGCAGGAACGTGCTCCTCCTGCCCAGGGCTCCTCGCTGTTCCCAGGAATTCCAAGCAAATCCCATGGGCTGTGTCCACCAGAGGCTGCAGCACTGTGCTCCAACATCCAAATTTTCCATTCTTCCTGGCGCAGGCGTGGGAAAACTTCCCAAGGCAATCCCTGCAACGTTGGCTGGAGGAGATGACCAAAAAACAAATGGGGCAGGAGGATAGAAGGCTGGCAAAGTCCCGGGATAATTTTCCTGACTGGAAGCTCATTGGAGCCACTGGCCAGGCCCTGGGGCAGCTCTGTGAGGGGGGGCTCATCCCTTTGGAAGGTACCAAAGAATTCCAAGAGCTGCCCATTCCCACTAGGATGTGTGAACTCCCAATTCCCACTCCGAGTATCCTGTGCCGTAGGAAAGATCCCATGGGATCCCTCCACTCTCCCCTGCCATTGCCACAGGTGTCCCAGAATTCCCAAACCCCATCCCAGATCACCTCAGAGAGCCCTTGGAAGCAGCCGAGCATCTTCCAAGCATCCCCAATATATAAGGGAAAAAGAATTCCCAACAGCTTGGCTAGGACATTCCAAAGGAAAGGGAAAAGGAAAAGGAAAAGGAAAAGGAAAAGGAAAAGGAAAAGGAAAAGGAAAAGGAAAAGGAAAAGNAGGTGGAAAATCCTCATGGAGGAGCAGGGAGCAGTGGGAAGCTTTGGAAGCCTGGGACCTGCAGAGTCAGGCCAGCAGCCCAGCAGAGGGATTTGTTTCCAGAAGCAACAATGATCCCAAATCCCCCTGGAGCTGGAAGAGGCGGCACAAACCCTGGGCTTGGGCAGAGTCCGGCCGGGAACGCCACAAAAGGAATTTCAGCAGCTGTCAGAAACTGGGAATTCCTTTCATGTCCCTGCAGCAGATGGACACTTGAAAGCCGGACCTTGGCCGTGGGTGTGACCACTCCAAACCCACGGCCTGGAGGGCCCAGGGCTCGGGATGAAGCCTCCTCTCCATCATCCCAGCAGGTTGGAGAATCCCAAGCACTCCGGCACTCCAGGGCCGCTCCTGCTTCGTGTCACGAAGCCGTCAGAGGCTCCTCCAAATTCCAGCCCACCCTGGTGCCTTTCATCCCGGCCAAGAGCATCCCAGGGCCTGGTTTTTATGGGACAGAGTCCCATAAAAAGTCAGAACTTCCAAGGCCGGAGCGTGGAGAGCACAGGAGGGAATCCAATGAAAAGAGGCAGGAGGTGGCATTTCCAAGGAGGGGAGAAAGAAACATCCCAGTTTTTAAAAGGCCAGAGTGTTGGCAGGGGATGAACCAGAGGGAATGGCCAGGAGGGTCCTGAGGGGTGGATGTGACCCCGGAGTCAGTCCGGGGCCGTGTCGGTGTTTTCCACATGTTCCCGACAAAAGGCAGCGGCACCGGGCTCCAGATCAGCCAAAGGAAAACAGATTTTCCTGTGGATGAAGGGTTTTCCATACAGGGATCCCTGCTCCTCACCAGAACCCCAGCACCACACCAGGAGCCCAGTCCCATGCCAGGATCCCTGTCCCATGCCAGGATCCCAGTCCCATATTGGGATCCCAGTCCCATGCCAGGATCCCAGTCCCATATTGGGATCCCAGTCCCATGCCAGGATCCCAGCCCCACTCCATCATCCCAGTCCCATATCGGGATCCCTGTCCCATGCCAGGATCCCTGTCCCACATTGGGATCCCTGTCCCATGCCAGGATCCCTGTCCCACATTGGGATCCCAGTCCCATATCGGGATCCCAGTCCCATATCGGGATCCCTGTCCCATATCGGGATCCCTGTCCCATGCCAGGATCCCTGTCCCATATCGGGATCCCTGTCCCATGCCAGGATCCCTGTCCCATATCGGGATCCCTGTCCCATGCTGGGATCCCTGTCCCATGCCAGGATCCTTGTCAGGATCCCTCTCCCACACTGAGGTCACTGCTCCACACTGGGATCTCCGTTCCATGCTGAGATCCCTGTTCCTCATGGAAATTCCAGTCCCACTCCATGACCCAAATCCCATGGATCCCTGTCCTGAGCTGGCACCCCAGTCCCATTCCAAGATCTGTGTCCTGTGCCAGGATCCCACTCCTATCCTTGGATCCCTGCCCCATGCAGGGATCCCAATCCTGCACCAGGACACCAGTCCCACATCAGGATCCCATTCCCCTGCTGGGATCCCAATCCTACACCAGGGCACCAATATTATTCCAAGATCCTATTCCCATGCCAGGATCCCATTCCCATGCCAGGACCCCAATCCCATGCCAGGACCCCATTCCCATGCCAGGATCCCATTCCCATGCCAGGACCCCAATCCCATGCCAGGACCCCATTCCCATGCCAGGATCCCATTCCCATGCCAGGACCCCAATCCCATGCCAGGACCCCATTCCCATGCCAGGATCCCATTCCCATGCCAGGATCCCAATCCCACGCCAGGATCCCATTCCCACGCCAGGATCCCAATCCCATTGCGTGACCCTGCATCTGTCCAGGGCTCTGGGGTTGATCCTGGCTTAATTTCAGCCTGGAATAAAAGTGGGAAACACATGGGAAAGGGAAAATGCAGGACATTTCATTTGAGGTTTGTCCTAAATGAAAACATTGGGATTTTTCATTTCCAAGTCAGATTTTTCAGGAAAGCTGAAAGTGGAAATTATCCCTTCAGGAACTGGGAAAAGCTGTGCCTGGAACTGGAGCCCCTTTAAAGGGAATTTTTTCCCTTGAAAATCAACAAGGGAAAATTCTTCAGCTTCCCACATTTGGTCTGGCTTCAGCCAGGGATGATGGATGGATGGATAATGGATGGATGGA